>WWET01004549.1:77911-91427 GCA_011038615.1 Limnodynastes dumerilii | reverse complement strand
TATTGCTTAAGCAATGCCAGAATAGACATATCCTACCTGTAAGTATTGGTAAATGTGGTATGTTTTTCAGTTATTATGATCATGGTCTAAACGTAAGATGTAATCTTCCTTTTACCTGACCCAGACAGTTTTTTAGCTGACTGCTTTACTGTTAATAATGTTCTGTAATGCTGCTGCTTTTTGGCCTACACTTACTTAACATTCCAATTTTTTTCTAATGTCAAAAATTAGTACTGAAGCAAACTTGAATTTTGTCCTTTTCATCATGTTGTATATTTTTTACATATTGATTTTTTTAGAATACAGTCAGTCACATCAAGTTTTTTTTTTTTTTTTCTTTCCTCCCCTCACCCAGCAAATATTGGCACCCAGACAGCTGGTGCGCGAACGCAGGTTAATCCATCAGTAATGCGCACAATGCCACAGTACAAATATTCCTGCTCAGTGAGGAATGTACAGCCAGTGGGCAACAACGCACATCACCATCATCAACAGGCACTGTATTACATCATTTTAAATGTCTTTTTACTTTCTTGACTTAACATGGTTTGATTTTTTTTTTACAGCTATAAATTCATTATGGTATTGGTAAAATGAAAGTAATATGTTTTTTAAAGGTCTGAACTCTGCTTCTGTCACACACTTGTTTACACACCTAATGGGCTTTTGTTGATACCATTAGTCTGTGCAGTAGAATCTCCTGGCATTTTTCAATCTGGTTTGGTTATGATATGAAATGCATGCTTAATTACTCATTACATTGAGAAATATTTATTAGAACCATAATCCAGCCTTGTCCATAGAAGCACCACTTTCTTACTTGTTTCTGGTTTAAGATTGGTGCCTTACAAAATTTCCTAAAGCGTAGCTTTAACCTGATCACTGACATGGCTTCTTGTCATGGAACCAGTGCTTTTACTTTGCCAGCTGGTGTCCCAATTACATTTTCCATTTCTCCCGTTGTTTTGTTGGAGTGTGTCTTTCGCCCCAAGGTTGTGAAATAAGTCATAGTGAACAGTAGTTTAGGAGTTTAGACATCTGGCTTCTCTTGCTGCTGCATTAAAAGTTCACGGAACAATTTTGTTCAGCATGGGATCATAAAATGACAGTGTCGCAGGACTATATTTCCATGTTTGCAGATTTGACTCTTGTAGGGCATAGCAGTTATCACTGACAGACACGACCATACAGCAGAATTCAATCTTTCTTCCTATCTGTGTACCTGTCTTTTAAATGCTGCTCTGGTCAGTTGTCTGACCAGCATGGTATTTCTGGGGAACATATGCTACAGGTGTCTGTAGCTCATGAAATCTGTGTTATATGTAGATTATGACTTTTGGCATACAGATGACTTTCATTGGTTTTGAAATGGAGCCATCCTCGTGCTGATCTTGCCTTCCTAAAGTCTCTTTCCACACAGGTTATAGAAACTGCAGTTGGAATGCAAGAACTGGAACCACTTACTGCATCGATGCTTGCAGCTGCCCCGCCACATGAGCAGAAACAAATGCTTGGTATGTACACCATTTTATCTTGTGCTGTATATTAAAACCCTAAGAAAAGACCATTTCAGTAAGTCCTCTATATGTCTTTTATATTACAAAAATAATTGTGTTTTGGAAACATCATTACAATGTAATGTTACATTGTCAAAAAGATATACAGATAAATAGATTTTCATATAATGCCTTTTCTTAAGTTTAATGTTTACTGTTCTGACACAATAGGGAGTATAATTAATAGATAAAAAACAATATACTAACAGACAGTAACCTGCATCAATCACATCAGTCCATTACAGTAGCTAACTGCTCTTTCAGTTGTTAAAACATTTGGGATTTCATGTTGGTTTCTCCAATCTCAATAGTATATTAATATTAAAGAATATTAATAATTAGCAGGCAATGGGAATTCCAATAATTAGAAGGAAATGAGAACTCTGCACGAATTGTCCCTGTTGACTTTGACAATGTATATATCACCCAGTACTTTGCTTTGCAGTAGTTGGCGTTTATCCATGACTGCTAGAGAGAGCCTACATTAAAAAATTGGTAGTATTGTCTAACTTGTCCAGATTCAATTTTTGGGTGAAAACTTATAGAATAAATAAATATAATTTGCAAGTATTTGAATGGCGCATTCATTAATAATGCTCCTAATTATTATGGTTATCTATGTGCATCAATTAGAGTCCAATTGTAAACATTAATACATTATTAACCTTGATATTTGTAGAGGATATAAAAAAAAAATACCTCGCCTAATGTGTACATGTAGCCCAGATTCATGGTACGTACAAATTGATCAGGGTTGGCAGGTTTAAACCAGATTGTTTAGGGGGGAAAAACATGGTTTTAGTGAAAGATGTAAAATAAACCATATCAAAGCCTAATAACTTTGGATAGTTAATGTTAGAGCAGTGGCTCTCAACCTTTTTTTTGAGGAGTACCAGTTATCAACTATAGGATCATGTTAAGTACTGCTTTGCATATCATGTAGACACATGCTCACTACATACTAGTGGTACTAGTACCACTGGTTGAGAACCCCTGTTATAGAGCATTAGAACATGGTTTATCAAAGTTATAAGTTATAAAAGGTATAATACAGTATTAATCAGGATTAAAAATTTTTTATTAAAACAATAAAAATAACTGGTTTAAACAAAAAAAACCTGATATTGATGGTTACAAAAATAAAGCAAACATAGCATTAAAAGCTGCAGTAGAATATTTACTTAAAGACGAGCAATATACCAATAGATCAATTGAATAGCCATAACTAGAAATACTATAAAACATAATTTATAACCCCTTTTTCTGGTATTAAAAAGGCAGAGAGCTTTTCAATTAAATGAATATACTATATCCTGTAGTGCCCATAGTTAATAAAAATACATAGGAAAGAAAACCATAACTAAGTTGGCTTGGCACCCTCTGGTGGCATTTTAAGATATCTGAATTTAATACGCAATGGACAAAGTGTGAGATCTCAGGATGAAACATCAACGTGGTACATTAGTACATCTAGCAGAGCAAAACTTTGCAGGAGAAAAATAATTTACATGCACAAATTTCATGAAATGTATTCCCACCGCTGAGGCTTGTATGTGAAGGAGTCTATTCCCCTTGGTTTACCTGTGTGGTTTTTTGCTATGTTGTATTTTGCTATGTTTTTTTTTTGTTTTTTTTTTTTTTTTTTTTTTTTTTTTTTTTTTTTTTTTTTTTTTGCTTCCTGACAAAATGATTTAAATTTTTGCTATGTGACTACATGAATATTATAAAAGAATCAGAGACATTGTAACTCTATATAGTGGAAAAAGGAGAATAAAAAGTAACACTAATTGTGGGTCAATTATTGGGTCATGAGTTTGATTCCCAAACACCATATAAAAGCTGGTAGACTAATTGGCTGCTTACTAAAGTAACCCGTGTGTGTGCATGTGTATGTAATGTATATAATGTATGTATGTATGTATGTATGTGTTAGGGAACTTGGACTGTATCTCCAAAGGGGCAGGGACTTGATGTGAATGTGAGATTCTCTGTAAAGTGCTAAGTAATCTGATGGTACTATATAAAAACCTGGTAATAAATAAATTGTGTCTGGTTGTTGTGTTACAAGATCCAGTTGTTGGATCTGGTTGTAATGTCTATAATGTCACAAAGTAAAATTGGAGGGAATTAAACACTGGGGGTTTTGAAGGCAGTCATTGTACGCAGAAATAAAGGTAGGTATTGTTAGGCAGAGCAGAGAGATAAAGCAGCCAGTTATGTTAAATGAACCATGAGCGCTGTAAATAGTATGCACTGACATTTAAGATGCTAATGTTTCTGTGTGCAGCTGTTTCTTGTCACTGCTGATTTCTCCCCTATTCGTCTGGTCCCTGGCAAGGTCTACCTTTATCGGGCGCTCATGTGGAGTTTGAATTGTTTGTTGTCCCCACTGGTAGTGTTCTGGTGTTGCTGTTATCACTACCAGTGCTCTGTGCCCTGGCCAGGTCTTACCTTGTTGTCATTGTATCACTGCTGCTGATCTTTTCCGCCACGCTGCTGCTGCTGCTGGTGTTTGGTCGCTTTGTCTAGGTAGGGGTATGGTACCCTACCCATGGGTGATATAGCAGTGTCTTCATATGATTCAGAAGAGCAGACAGCATACAGCTAGAAAACGAAAACGTGAGCCGCTTGGTCAGTTAAAGATTTGGCTTTAAGTGACCATACAACAGTTCAGGTGGTGCAGAAATTTTATCAGATTCATTTCATGAATGGATACAGGCTGAGACTAAAAGGTTCCTAAACTTAGATTGTTCCACATGTGATGGAAATATACACAATATTGGGGGTGATGTAAAGCACAAATGGCACAAAAAATATCTATATACAGAGGAAGGGGGTGAGCATCTGATCCCAGGTTTAAGGGTTGGCATGTCCTAAAAAATTCCACGATAGTCTCTATTGTCCATAGCATAGTGGTCTAATGGGTTGCTCCATATATAAATTGGCATATGCTCAATACGACGGGTTTATGGATCACTGCTTGTATGTGCATATCAATGTTAAGTCCTGATTGTAAAATCTTGATTGTGAAAATTCAGTTGTTTGTCACCAATCTCCAATCATTTGTGATGTGTTCTATACCTTGGACTCTTAATCCCTTTTGGGTCCTTATTGTATGTTGTTTTGAAATGTTGAGAAATGCTGTGTTCAAACCCCTTAGTGATGATTCTAATATGTAGCAATTCTTACTTTCAAGGGTCTAATGGTTCTCCCCACATATTGAGGTCTTATTGGGCATTATAGTAAATGGGGGTTTTTAACCAGTTTTTGTTTTCAGGCTTGGAGCTTTACAGTAAAATAATTTGAGTCTCCTCTCCTTTCCGGGAATTGTTTAGACAGATGATTGGTCTGTTACAGAAATGTCTCCACATTGGTGCATTTCCTCCTAAGGCGATTGAGCTGCCCTAGGGGGATGTTTGTCAAGCTGCAGAGTGATGATTACTGGTATGCAGAATGCAGTTACTCACATCTACCTTATGAAATGTGTTCCCTGCATTTGAATATCTAGATCGAGAATTTCTGCCCTTTCTTTACTGTCATTAGTGGTGAATTGTAAGTGGTATGGGTTGTCACTAAAATAGATTAGGAATTGTTGTAGGGAAGATTCTGAACACTGCCAGATGAACAGAATGTAATTGATGTAAGTGCCAGAGGACCAGATGGGGAGCCAACCTGTCTATTGAACCCAATGTATTTGTCCTTCCAAGGCTCATAAACAGGTTGGCGTAACTGGGTGTCCATTGCAATCCTGTGGCACTGCAGGTAGTTCTGCGTTTCCGTAGAGTAATTGGGACAACAAATCTAGACAGTGCTTATTTTCCACTTGTTTTAAGCTACATTCTAACTTGAAATACATGAAAAATGGTCACCCAAAGTACTAGGGGAAAAGGACTTAAGTATAAGTATAAGTATAAAAATCTGTTTATTACATTACAGTAACAACCTCTTTGACTTTGTGACAGGTGAACGGCTTTATCCTTTGATATGTATTATGTACCCTAGCCTTGCTGGCAAAATAACTGGTATGCTCCTTGAGATAGATAATTCAGAACTTCTACACATGATGGAGTCTCCAGAGTCCCTTCGAGCAAAGGTATTGACATTTTTTTAAATTTGCATATGAATTGATTTCTTGTTGCTGGAACATAATAAACAGTATTGCAGCTTATGAGTATCATGAGCAATAGCAAGACTTATAAAAAGAGAGTTTATCTATGTGCATTTATTAAAATCTACAAAGTTGCCCTCCAGTCCTTCTTGTCCAAATATGTAAATCTAACACTGCTGCAACTAACTGGTAGCTACAGGGTAAGCAAAGGGGTTTGAAATTTAGAGTTTACTTATTCTATTTACTTTTGTATGTTTAAACTGCTTATTGCACATTTGGTTATAATATCTAATCAGAGGCATATCTACCCCTTGGCCAGGATGGCACCCGCCAGTGACACCAGCCAAAGGGGGGTGCCGCCTGGCTAAGAGATAGTGTCGCCTAGTGCAGCGCTGGTCTGGAGGGAGGGAGTACTGGTGGGGGGGCTGGAGGCACATGATGGAGGTACTGGGGGATGCTGGAGGCACATGATGGGAGTACTGGGGGAGGCTGGAGGCACATGATGGGAGTGCTGAGGGAGGCTGGAGGTACATGATGGGAGTACTGGTGGGGGAGGTGCTGGATGCACAATGGAAGTACTGGGAGTAAGCCAGTCCCTTACTTTGCCAGGGACGCTGGACCCATAGATACACCCCTGTATCTACTTTATAGTTATTTTACACAGAAGATATGCATGGGACCATTTAAAGTCATTTTGTATTGTATTTTTAAGAAAACTTTTAAAACTCCTATGTTGCTTACTTTTCAGTCTTGTCTCCAAGTCCTGCTAATAATCCACTTACCAAGCAGAATACATTCTTTAAATGCAGTCACATTTAACATATATTTGATGAAATCTTCTCTTTTGAACAATTTTAAATGCTGTTTTATTATTATTTTTTTTTATTTTGTTAAACTAAATGTGGCAAAAAGACACTAATAGTATGTTATTCAAATGGAAATGGTCTGCCCAATGTTCAATTGTTTATATAGCTTAGACATTATCTGGGTACCTTCAATTTTATGCATGTGGCTAGTGCCCAATAGTGTCATCACTATCCCTTTCCATAGCCTATTACTCAGTTCAGACTACTGACCATAAACAGCTGCAGACCTACTAAAAAACGTAGCTAGGGCTTAGGTGAAGTATGTACCTTTCTTATGGGTTTTTTTTTTTTATTCCAAAGGTTCCCTGAAGCAGGGCTATTAGAAAATGGGTCAGTAACATCAATGTTTGATGACAGAAGGGAGCGGTATCCAACATTTAGCTGCTCTTATCAGAGATCCAACGAAGTGATATCTTCCAGCTACAGCGGTAGCGGAGATCTCATGCTGTCTCGCTGCCGCATCCAAACATCCATAAGGGTTAGCGGAGGCCACTCCCTTCGCTCATAAGGATTTCTGCTGGATGACCACTACCTTAAGGTTTCCGCACCCTCCCGATGTAAAATACAGTGGGGGAGTCTAGTCCAAAAGCGCTGAAGCCTTAGTCTTCAACAGTAGAGAAATGGTGGCTATACTCAATTTTAGTATCCTTCCTCATCTCATGTCTCCTAGTACTTCTTGTAAGAGGCTGCATTTGAAAGAGGTGAATCCTTTCTTTCAATTGAAGGAGCTGCTGTTCACTTTCATTAGTTTCTTTAATGTTAAAGCTTAACAGGGTTATTGTCTGATCATTGCACTATACCTTGTTATAGGTATCTGGGTTTCAGAATGAGAGGCAGCTTTTTTAGACAAATAAAGCAAATTCTGGATCGTAACGTCACAAGTGTTCTATATTTGCCACCTTGAGGTTATATATGCAGAAGACCATGTTATCCTAAGCACTTTCAATCTATTTTGTCAAGCATGATTTGCTTACACTGCTTGTAGTAGATGTCTTTTGCGTATGGGTGGTTTGAAAGTTTAAACCCTATTTGTCCTGCAAACAATCCTCATGCATGTGAATTTTAGCTGTGTAGGGTCCAAATTCAGTTACGTAGTTTCCGTCTTACGTATGTTTTAAGAATGCGTAGAAGCTTATTTACGCTATCTACGTACCATTTCTGTACATAGATTGCGTTAGCGCGGTCTACGTACAGAAATGGTACGTAGATAGCGTAAATAAGCTACTAGGCATGCGTAGTAGCTCAATTCTTAAAACAACGTACGTAAGACGAAAACTACGTAACTGTGAATCCGGACCTTTATGTGTATGTTTTTGCATTTAATCATCTTTTTGGTTTTCCCTCTATCATGTACTGAAACACATTTTATGATGACAGGTTGAAGAAGCAGTCTCTGTCCTGCAAGCCCACCACGCCAAGGAAGGTTCACTTAAAAGTGGCTCATCACCTCTCATGTAATGCTCCATTAAGTACTGGAGATGTTTATGGACTAGTAAATTCTGTACACTTTGTGTGAGACGCACAGTGGAAGCAGTTTGTGTAAAATGATCCTATATTTTTTTGTTTGTCAGTCTATTCAGTATAATGTGAAGTAAAATAGATATCAATAGTTACTATGAATAATTTTGGGGGAATATTTTTTTCTGTTTTGAAATTTTTTTGTTTGCTGTATTTTTTTATTTTATTTCTGCATTAAACAAAAACTTTGCAAATGCAAACTTAGTCTACTTCTATTTTATGAGTTTTGGGGATTCAAACTTGTCAAAATACTACCACAAAACTAAACTAGTATTATTCCTCATACACACTGTTTAATATAGCATGTAAAAGTACCAAACATGGAACATGGGCTTCCTGTGACTGCTTTTCTTCAGTTTGTTTGAACAATAAGTTTGCCAGAGTTTTAAATGGAAATTTGTAATAATTGCGGAAATCGCTTTGACCAAAAATGGCTAATGGTGCACTCATTTATCTTAGAGTTTAGTTACATTGAGTTACGATAAAGGGGAGGTTGGCAAAGGCTTTAATGTCTGACAACTTCATTGTTTCTTAACAATGGGGAACTTAACAAGAACGAATGGGAAGGAGCACTGGCTACCAGTAAAGTTAGTTATGTAAGAGTGACTAAAGGGTGTTAAAAGTAAAAATGTAATTTATATGTAATGATATACTAGAAGTTCTAATAACTAACATTCGGTGCTAAGTGAAATGGGTAAAATTGTGTTTTTAAAAACTGAAGGAGGAAACTGTATTTGTGTAAAACTAATATGAAAAGTATAATGAGAAATATAAACCATCTGAAGTGTATCAAGAGTTGAATATGTATTTATGAATAGATTTTAATTTTGTTTTTTATGCCATTGTGATTGAAGGTGAGAATTTAAAATTGACAAAAATAAATGAAACGAGAATTTAAATAAAGTAAATATAAACTCTGTGTGTGTGTGTGTACACCTTGGTAGTTATTGCAAAATATAAAATGTAATTGCTCTTATTTAGAAATTCAGGTGTCACTTAACACATTAGAAAAATCCAATTTGAGTCCTTTTTTTTCAGTCTTTTGTTCATATTACCCCCATGTTTAGGGTAAAGACTTGTAACTATTAAGAGATTGCAAAAAGTGTTTTGCTACCACTGAGAGGCTTAAAATTCCACTTACGTTTATGGGTAATTCTGATATATCTAATGTGTTCCAGTAAGCGTTGTTATAAAGAATGTGTGGTAATTCCATCATATTTCAAGCTGCATAGACACATTAGGCAACACACAACATAGTCACACTTAGGCTTTTTATGGCCATAAAATATACAGCATTTTCTATTGATTTTATTTCATATTTATATTTTCCAACATTTTGCAGTTTTCCTTAATAAACTTAATAAACTTGTATGACTTTTAATCACTTCTCACTGGGGAAAGAGAGTGTGCAAAGGAATCGCTATTGATTACTCTTACTCACCTAAAATCCTGGCCATGCACTAGACAGGTAATCGATCCCAGCAGGGGGTGGCCCAATAAACGGGACAATTTTCCTCTGGGGAAAGGTCCTGATATCAGCACCATACACATCCCCTTTTGCAATCGGTAATCCTAGCAGGAGAATCTTGCAGCTAGCCTATTGGCTGGCTGCAAAAACAATTTTTGTGAATGACTAAGCTAGTGTGAGAGGTTCTGCAGCATGGCACAGAAACTCTTACAGTGAGAGACTGCACAGTGCTGACACAGTATACACAGAGGGAGAGAGGACACTGTCCTCTCTTGGGTCCACTGTCACAGCACTGCAGAATCGCATCCATCCAACCCCACCTCTACTTACCAATCCCAATAGATAAAAGTATATTAGTTAGTGAGTCTAATGCAGAGTTCAGCAGATAATCTTTCCAGTCAAACTAGCAAGAGACTGTTTCACAAGACATCTTATCAGTGTGTACTGTCCAAAGATATCCTAATAGACACAATACACACTTGCAGAAAGCAAAAGATATTTTTCCATCTTTTATCTGGCATATTAAGAGCTTCAAAAGATCCTGGTAACATATCTGGTTAAACTGTCTTTGGATTGTGTGATTGGAAAGATCATCTTTCTTAAAAAGCCCCAGTGTGTAACCAGTCTAAGGTGCTTCTTTTTAACTACTAACTACAGGAACTTTGCACCTTAAGAGGTCCTCTTTTTAAACACTTCTCCAGCCATGGGCACCAGATTTCCATTCTCTCTATGCCGGAGTGTGAGGGTGAATTAAATTAGGATGGGACCTGCCATGCTGCATCTGTCTATATTTATTTCTCTTCATTCTTAAAAACAATACATATAATCTGCATTTCATTACCATCTCTGTTAATTTAATGGATCTCACTTTCCTGTAGCAATATTCAAGTATTATTTCTAAAAATTTAAACACATTTAAGTAATTAACTTCATTATAACAATTGAATAAGGCAGCTGGGTTACTTTAAATCTCAAAATTCAACAAGAAATCACACCAGATAAACAACATTATGATAAATATATTTGAAAAAAGTTATAGCTAGACTATTATCACCTAGTATAATATTGGTGATAAACCACAAATAGTTTTTAAAACTGTGGTACATTTTAGAAATGTAGTATACAGGGAATAAAACTATCAACATATTAAAACTAACAAGGTAACAATATGAGTTAAAATGGATATACAAGAAGATGGGGTGGAGGAATGCGCAGAGCATTCATCCAGAAGAAAAAAGGGGGGCAGAGTAGCAGCAAAGGGAACACCAGGGAGTGAAGGAATGGAAGAGAGATGGTTGCCATGAAGCACTAAAGAAGGCTGAGAGAGCAGGTCGAGGCGATATCAGAAAGAAGGAGGGTCCTGCCTGTGTGTACAGACTAAGGTGGCAGCACGGTGGCTTAGTGGGTAGCAATTGTGCCTCACAGCACTGAGATTTATTAGTTGAATTCCCAGATTAGGCCTTATCTGTGTGGAGTTTGTATGTTCTCCCCATGTCTGGGTGGGTTTCTTCCAGGTGCTCCATTTATTTCCCACACACTAAAACATGCTGGTTAATTGAATGCTAAGTAAATTAACCCTTGTGTGTGGGTATGTGTTAGGGTCCTTAGTATGAAGTAATAATGGCCCAGATTCACAACACCGTACGTATGTGTTCCACAAACGGTCTTAATTTCCTGATAGTAGTTACTACGCATGCGTAGTAACTATTTTATGTAATCTACATATCGTTTTGTTACATAGATATATGCGTACAGTGTTGTGAATCCAGACCAATATGTTCATAATAATAAAGGGGAATGGGCAAAGAAAAGACAGGAAGAGAAGGGAGAACTTGGACAGTCATTGTGAGCAGAAAGAGAGAAGTATTGATGCCCCTTTATAAGTCATTGGTACGCCCTCACCTAGAATACTGTGTTCAGTTCTGGAGGCCATATCTCCAGAAAGACATAAATACATTAGAGACAGTGCAAAGAAGAGCAACTAAAATGGTTCATGGCCTTTGTAACAAATCATACCAAGAAAGGCTAGAGGAACTAAACATGTATAGCTTGGAGCAGAGAAGGGAGAGGGGGGACATGATAGCAGCTTTCAAATACATCAAGGGTTGTGACCAGCTAGAGGAGGGGGCATTTTTCAAAAGAAAAGGTGTAATAGAACACGAGGGCATGGATATAAACTGGAGGGTGGTAGATTCAAAGGAAATGTGCGGAAAAATTACTTCACTGAAAGGGTGATAGATAAGTGGAATATTCTCCCATCTGAGGGGGTTGAGGCCGATACAGTAGAACAATTTAAACATGCTTGGGATAAATATAAGGGTATCCTAAATTGTAAACCAAATTGAGGGTAAATAGGGTCTAGGGTCAGTATAGTTTTCAATAAACAAGTGGGCCGTCACTTTCTATGTTTCTATGAGTGGGGGAGGTGGACTTAGAGAGCATATAGGCACATTTGGGATCAGTATATAGGGACTCTCACTTATTATAGTTGGGACCTTCTATAGCAGAAAATCCTTAAAAGTGGCTTTTGAAATAATAGATGGCAGGTTGGCTACTGTTTAATGACTGTGGTCTGGGGCATTCTCTTTCCTTTGTTACCATATTCAACAATTGTTTGCTGACCATTTCAATAATTAAATGACAAAACACACTGATGGTAGTTAAGAAATCTGTCAATACTGAGGTTAAGGACTTTTATGTAAAAATACAACAGCTTACAAAGACCCTTACCTGGCCCTATCATATTGATTTTTATTTATGAAGACATGAGCAAACCCTCTCACCTTTAAATTCTCAGATCTCTATCATTAATTCTCCTACCTGTTGGGCTTCAAAGAGTCAGAGGATGCAAGTAATAAAACACTTGCTTTTGTTGGAATAATGGATAATGGCAAAGTGTTTTGGAAGCAGATATTACATTTAAGAGGCAGACAGGCATTAGGATGGAGTATCTAAATTATAAAATAAAGACTATAGACTACACATCCTAGGTCTGAGTTTGTGACAATAATTACCTTAAAGTGCAGGTTATGTCTGTAAGTTAAGGTGTTGGAATGGTAAATTCTAAAATGCTAGACAATAATAAATTACCTATGTGTTAGTGGATGTTTGTAGCATTCTTTAGGGTGTTTTTTTGTATCATTATTGTAAAATATACACTATCTGATAATCTGCAATTTAAAAGGTGAGATTGCCAAAAGCAAAAAACTATGTGCTATCCAACTAAGGGAGGACTATCCCCCAAATACAAGGTTCCTTAGAATAGCTTCCTCCAAACAAATGTTACCTTTGAACTAACTATAATTAGGTACATTGCTGTGTTTAATTCATTTCCATTCCAGGGAATAAAACACATTTGTCTAGTACTTAAATCGTGTGGGAAACGGTTTTTCTGCCAAGGGCCACTTGGATATTTATAAAATCATTCGAGAGCCACACAAAATTATCAAATTAAAATTAGCCTGCTATATTTGGCCAAAAATGTAATTAACTGCTTCTCTTTGGTGAGGAGTGTGATGTTACTACTTGCAACTGGTTTTCCAGGTTTGCGTTGGTCAGTCTGGAGCGCAGTTGACTCTTTGATGGTTAGTGGAGTTTTTTTGGCATTTGTTTTTTTTTTTTTTATTTTTTTTTTTTATATTTTCTTCCTCTGCTTTCCCCCTTTTCTCTCTTCTCTAGCTTTCTTTTTTCTATTTGGATTCTCTTGTGTTGCTGTAATACTACTGACCACAAATACAGGGCGTCTGATGCTTTTTTGGTCTTGGTTTTTTATTTTTTATAGATTTTTTTTTTAATGGATTTATTTTTTATAGAGTTTTTATTTTATCTCTGAGGGCCGGACATTCCCGACCCCTGACTTAAATCATAGCTGGGCATCCCACAACAGACATTGTAACAACTCTCTTCACAACATGCTACAGATATATACCATAACATATTTAAACATTTTTATTGGTTTCTTTAGCAATAAATAAAAAATCCAACTAATGGAATTATATTC
>WWET01004549.1:53386-65309 GCA_011038615.1 Limnodynastes dumerilii | reverse complement strand
ACAGCCTTTGTGAAACCATGCCTTGTTGTATCCACTGTGTCAAAAAAAGTTTTCCTGGATGTTACAGCTACCATTAATATTCATTTTTTTGTTCCTGGTGTGAGTCGTTGGGTTAGGACCAGTGTGTATATATGCTCCAGATTACCCACTCGATAGTTATAGTAAGAGAGATTCATAAGACCCAATCGTGGCAGATCTAGAATTTTATATTAGGAGGGAAAGTTTAATGATGAATTTAAACCAATCTTCTTTTATTTTTGACTCCTCTCAGCATCCTCCCATACTTACTATAGCTCCCTTTAACACACACAAACACACTCATTCTCTCTCTCACACTCTCTAAAGCCTCCATCTTCTGGACAACCATGCTGATGTAGGGAAGGGAGGAGGAGCCGGCGAATTGTGACAACAGCCGGGCTGCTCCCTCTAACCCTCCCCTGTCTGTTACACCAGCGAGTTGTGGAACCATGAATCAGAGAGAGGCTGGGACTGGAATGCAAGTGTACCCAGACCTCTCATATGGCGCCAGGCGGGGAGGAAGCAAAAGCAGGCTGACACATCTCTAGGGGGGACGATCGTCCCCCTCTGAATCCACCACTTGACCCAGTTGCTTATTCATTTTAGTCTTGGCTTTTAAACTTTCCTTCATTAAAATATTTGGAGAGTACTACCCATCTCATAATAGTGCCCTTAGTCGTTTCCAAATATAGCCGAGTTCTAAAGAGTGAATATAGTTTGGCGGTGAATATGTTTTTTGATGGTATGTCGACTATGTTGTATGGATGGAGGTATCCCTTAAGATTGCTGATGTCACTTACCATTTGTCGGTACGCAAAGAGTGGGAGGGACACAATGCGATAATTGGATTTGAGGTAGGAGTAGTAATGGACATGTATTGTGATGGGATACATAAAGTGTTGTATGAGGTGTAGGCCAGGCAAATAGGGTTTTGGAAGATTGACTGTTTTGGAAGGCTGTTTTTTCACTATGGGAAGAGACCTTTTTTATGAATGTGTATGGATGAACTATTTTTTCATCCTTCCGTTTTACATAAATGGTGCAGGCAAATGTGACCTGATTTTTATTCAACGTGGGCAGCCCCACAGACTGTGTCAGGATAGTGGCATATGGTTGCTCTAATTTATAGAGGGCATGCACTTTGGGGAGCTGTAAAGCTTGCCATGGAGACTAGAAATTGGGACCCAGTGACGTGTGTGTGTGTGTGTGTGTGTGTGTGTGTGTGTGTGTGTGTGTGTGTGTGTGTGTGTGTGTAGATAAATGGTGCAATTATACCTTAGTCAGTGTATCAGATACCAACATTTTAATTCCCTTACTGGGATTTTCATCAGGTAAATATGAAGGACATATGTATCCTTCATCGCTGACTTTAATTTGCCCACATCATTGGAGCAGCATCAGGAGCATTACTCCTTTTAACAAGAGGGACAGTTTTTTAAGAGTTTTTTTTTTTTTTTTACAACTAACAGATCACTAAATATAGGACTTTAATAAGAGGAAGTTTAGTGTACCATGATTACTGAAAGTGGTATTGAGGGAAGGCCTTGTTTGTGGATCTGAAATTCAAGCTTATTTTAATAGTTTGAATTTCCTCTATACTTACATGTGCACATGAAAAACATACCTCATTATATTCTGGTTTTCCAATACCTGTTCCTCTGTTACACCTGAGATACAAAGCTGATTGGAGGAAGAGGTGTCATTTTGTATATTTTAAGTCCCAAGAATTTATGGTGGTCTGACCAACATTTGATATAAATGTTATGTAACCCTTAATTAAACACCAGCTTGGATCAGATCCAGAAGTTCGTATGTCAGGGTATTTATACACTCCAAATGCATGATTAGATCTTACTGTGTGTGATCGCACATTGTTGTTACCAATCAGAACGCAGTAAAATTGATAATGCATTCCATGCTGTGACTGTCTCCGAAGGCTGGCTTGTTGGTCTGCTGTGCAGTACGCATGAGGGAGCTAAGTAAATTGTACATTAAAGGCTTAGCTAAGCCTATACGTACATTTCTTCATTACACAGCCACCCCATTTTACTTGAAGCGAGTCCATAATACTTAAGGTGGAGTCCTGAGCTCTTAGGTGCTGTGCATGTGAAGGCAGGGTACAAGGTTCACATGTACGTAAAGTCCATTTCATACTGAAGGACATACAAATGACAGACTTGGATTCCACCCCTTTTTTTTAAATAGCCTTAGGTCCATAATATAGAATGTTGAACACATTACCATGTGACCTGCCTTGTAAACAGCAATTTAGACTCATTAAATCCCTGAGCACTCCAGTTTCTAGAAGACACAATTGTGCTGTTTGTTTTATCTAGTCCTTAGGTATTTGGTTTTCAGATCTGTTTGCAGGGATGTTGAAAATGGTATTTTACAATGATGGTAGTTATACATCATTTCCAACAATTGTTTTGTATTGTTTATGTTTTACACATTTCAGCCAGCTATGCCCATCAGTGTTTCATTTTGGTTAATACAGCCCAAGATTTTTATTCTTAAAATATATATAAATAAGTTACACTGCAAAGCGTAGAACAGAAGGTGTAAAAACACATTTTATTGATTATGAATGGCATTTTATTGTTTTGACAGTTGTGATATGTGACCTGCTAAGAGGAAATGATTACAATATAGGGTGGAAATATGGTTTCACTTCCATATTTTACATAAGGCAGGTGTGTGTGGTCAGTCACCTAGACATCTGTTATATTTTATTATAAATGAAATGAATAAAGAATTTGATATTAGGGAGTGTTACTTTTAAGAAATATAATATATGTGCATACCAATACTCCATTTTCCTTCACTGGCATTTTATTGTCTTCTGTTTAAGGTTTATCATGCATGATATATTTGGAGTTAGTAGATGAATAAAATGTATTATCTGTAGCACCATGCATTTCCAATTGTCCCCAACTCTGTGGAAATGTGTGATCCCCGAAATTTCCTATCATGAAATATTGACAAAATCTGATTCTGCATTTTTACCAGAGATGTTACTAGCACTGTGACAGTGGTTTCCAATAGGGGTGGCGTTGTTGGTATACTTGTCTGCTAGGTCAGCCCATGCGCATTGTACTATATGAGGCAAACCGTATTTACCTGCACCATTTGCTGCTGCTTGATAATCTGATTTTCTGACAAAGCCTATAAAGAGAATGTAGGATGATACTCAAATAATTTCCTCATTGGCATGACAGCAGTTATGACAAATTACAATGATTACTGAATTATCGCTTTCTTTTCCACTGTAGTTAAAAGAAGATGAAATTGCAACCATTTTGCAGTCCACTCTAAAAGGATTGGAATATCTTCATTTCATGAGGAAAATACACAGAGATATCAAGGCTGGGAACATATTATTAAGTTCAGAGGGCATTGCTAAACTCGCAGATTTCGGTGTGGCAGGTCAGCTAACAGTAAGTATTTCTCCATTTACATACCTTGCCATATTGGTCCGGATTCACAGTTACGTAGTTTTTTCCTCTTATGTAAATTGTTTTAAGAATTGAGCTACTGTGCATGGGTAGTAGCTTATTGATGCTATCTACGTACCATTTCTGTATGTAGATTGCGTAAGTGCGGTATTTAGACCATACTTACGCAATCTATGTATAGAAATAGTACATAGATAGCGTATATAAGCTACTACGCATGCATAGTAGCATAATTACTAAAACAACTTACGTAACTGTGAATCCGCACCATTGTAACTACTGTACATTATTAATAAAAATCTATAATTGTCAGTATTTCGTGTTGACATAAAATTGTGATCTATTTGGATTTGTGTTGGGCAATATTATCTTTTACACCATCTTCATCGGATCCAAGGAGAAATGTGCAAGATAATGGACTTTGATAGGACAGCCACGTTTCCTGGTGTGGAAAAGCTAGTTAGCAAATTTATGACCAAGTGGGGGCTTTATATTAACGGTGTAAATGAAATTCTGAAAATATTATTCATTCAATATGATTATATTATTCTAGTTAATTATACCACTAAGCACTCTTTGCTACCCCAGCAGTCCTACAGTCGTCTTACGTGCGTTGTTTTAAGAATTGAGCTACTACGCATGCGTAGTAGCTTATTTACACTATCTACATACTATTTCTGTACGTAAATTGCGTAAGACTGCGCTTATGCAATCTACATACAGAAATGGTACGTAGATAGTTATCTAAGCTACTAGGCGTGCGTAGTAGCTCAATTCTTAAAACAACGCATGTAAGAGGAAAACTACGTAACTATGAATCCGACCCCGTGACCTTACTATCTGATTACTACATGTGTGCATGTGTGTGGATAACATATGTCTTATTTGTTTGAATATGTTACATTTTATTATTGACATCTTGGTTATTATTTTTCTTTTTTCCCTTCCATCCTTTGCTGGGTGTCTCTTAGCACAAATACATAAATGATTTATTTAAGCCATTTCTCATACTGTAGTATACAAAACCTTATGGTATTTTTACTTGTACAATGGAATGATTTTAGAAAACAATCCTAAAAGTGCTAAGATATTTCTTACTTGTTTTCACTATTGTTTTTTTGTGTTTGTAAAACTTGGAAATGTAATAAAAGGTGTGAAAACAAAAACAACATTGTCGACTATTGGCTGTGCAGAGATCATCAGGCTGTAATATACAGTCAATCATCATTTTTGCCATGTAGCATAAATAAGGGAAAACACTCAGTTTTTTGTTAAATCCAAAGAATTTTAATCATTATGCAGAAGGTTAAGAAGTTACACTACTTAGTCCTAGGTTCATTATGTAAACTTAGCAGTATTGTTCTTTCCATTAGGATACTATGGCGAAGAGGAATACCGTTATCGGTACACCGTTTTGGATGGCTCCAGAGGTGATCCAGGAGATTGGATATAACTGTGTGGCAGACATTTGGTCACTTGGAATAACAGCAATTGAAATGGCTGAAGGCAAACCCCCATATGCAGATATTCATCCAATGAGGGTAAGTGATAAAAACAGATTATTCGTTACATTCCCAGACATAGGCCATGTGGAGTGCGTGCTAATGTATGGTCTTCTTTTTCTGCCTAATAATCGCTATAATACATTTATAATATTATTACAGTGTTACTACAGCATAAATAGCAGTATATTTTGTGCAGAGTAATAGAGCCAATGATCAGGCAAGATATATACTCGTATGTAAGTAGCTTCTGGATATGTGAACTTCTGCTTAAGAATTTTAACTGACTGACAGAATGCGATGAGTTGTGTCCAGTGGCCGATGCGCTGTGTTTAGTAAAGCACAGCGTATCGGCGTGCACTCCCCCCTGTCTGAGCGTATTTTCCCTCGCTTACGCCGGCTGAAGGCTACCCTAACTTTAGCCGACCTAAGCAAGGGAAAATACGCTCGCACAGGAGCATATTAACTCAAACCCCTCCCTCATTAAACTACCTCCCCTTGCCTACCTACACTAACATTTGCGTAGTAACGGCGAGGGACAATCCCTCAGCCATTACTATGCTGATACCACGGACGCGTGATCCTAGATCGGGTGTTTCCGTAGTAACGCCGGCCAGATGTTGGCATGCCCAGATTGGCATTTCAGCCAATCTTACGCTAACGTTTGGCGTATTCCCGCTGGGCAGTGTAGGTCTGGACCAGGCCCAATGTGAGACTCACCATGTTACTTGTCATCCCATGTCCTCGTTTTACCTTATATAAAGGGTCGGATCCAGAGATCTGACTTCCCCCAAGTTCTGTCTGCTGAAGTCATAAAAGTAAACTTAGACCCTGACTATGGAATGTGCATCCATGCAAGGGGGATGCTTAGCCGTGTGATTGCACACACATGTGGATATTGCAGCCATGTGCAAAGAATCCGATATCTCTATATGGCCCAAGTTATTGCTGTAATTGTAGTTAGTGCTGTGCGATTTTTAAGTAGGAATGGGCCAATCCCGTTTTAGAATAAAATGCACAGGGAGATATTTATTTAAAAAATAATGAATGCAGCTCTTAGATTTGCTTAGTTGTTGTGAGCTTTGGTTTTTTGAAAGGCATCTGTGGCTTCTCTAAACTCTGACTAGTCAACCCATATAGCATTATTATTATCATGTGTCTGCAAATTCTTTTTCACTTACCAGTACCTTCATTAAAAACGGACTTTTTATTCTGTTCTAGAGATTGATGTATGTATATTTTTTTCTTTTACTTATTCTAACTCCAAAACTTCCAGGATAATTGAGCATAAATCTCAGTAATTGCTCAGGCTTCCTGTACTTAATGTATACATTGAGATAGGTTTGCAGAATAACTAATGTTTGTTTCTGTTTCTTGTATAAAACAGTTCTCAGGAATTATAACTCATTAAAGGTATATATCCTTTGTGTATTCTCATAACCTCATGACCACAGGACTGGGTGTAATATTTGAAACAAACCACAAAAAATAACCATATTCAAACACCAAAATGAAAAATTGCATTTATTATTATATGGAATCATCACATTTTATATTATAGCAGTACCTAAAATCCTTATATCTAGAAGAAAAAATCATATTTTGCATGTTTATTGCACACAAAAAAAGGTTGTAATCTCGCTAACTCTTAGATCATATTGTACAACAATAGAGCTGTATATATGAATCAAAATGAGTATGTTGAACTGTAATGTAAAATTAATCAGTACTAGGTGTTTCAGCAATTATCCTGTGAATTTACCTTCCATGACTAAAAAAAAAAAATTTTATTCAGATAGATTGAGTTTCACTTATAAATTTTAGATGGTGAGTTTTGTAATTAGACATGTAACACATCTGAAATTATAAGTCCCTGAATAGGGTCAAGAAAATCACCAACCACAATTGGTGATATATAGACTCAACCATCAGTGCAATTCCCATCTGGTCTGTTAGTGATTGAATTTGGCTTTACCCTTGGTAAGTCTTTAAAGAAAAAAAAAAGCACTGTGGTGATTCTTGTGCCAATAAATCTAGACGTAAAACACATTCCACAATGTAAACCTTGTGAAAGGAAATATGATGATACACAGAGTAAAAGAAAGGGAATGTATTAGGCTCAAACAGTTGGAAACCGTTAAATAACATTCATAAGGTAACAATATGAAACGACCACTTCTGATCATCCAGGGGAAAAAAGTTTCACTTACCAACTATTGTAGGGAAGACAATGATCAAAATACTAATAAGCCCCTGTCTATGAAAAGTAATTGTACTGATGATGGTCCGGATTCACAGTTACTTGGTTTTCGTCTTTCGTACGTTGTTTTAAGAAATGAGCTACTACGCATGCGTGGTAGCTTATTTATTTACCATTTCTGTATGTAGTTTGCGCAAGTGCGTGCGTAGTAGCTCAATTCTTAAAACAACCTACGTAATACGAAAACTACGTAACTGTGAATCCAGACCGATAATATCAGACACACAAACATGCAGTCACATGATCTCATCTATAACTTATACCAGCCACACGTTTTTTCCTCTTGAAATGAAGAGGAGAGGCAGATAATCATGTACAAACCACTGTTTTCTATAGAATAGGCATCTTAAAAAAATAGAGTGGAAGGTACAGGAGAATGTGGGCAGATTAGGGGAATGCTGATCTAGTCAAATATGCTAGGGATGTCTGATACTTTCTTTGGCTGTCCACCAGTCTAGTAAGTGCTAAGGATTTTCCACCTCATGGTGATAAGACAACCTTATGTTGCAAACAGCTTTGTCAAAATGTCCACTAGGTAAAGTTTCTTGCTTTGACTAGTATATTTAATTACATTTTTAGATATTAGACATTCATATCATTCCTTAACACACACACATGTGCACACACACTATGGTTAATTTTGTCAGCATTCAATTAACCAAACAGTATGTTTTTGGCATATGGGAGGAGACCAGAGCACCCAGAGCAAACCCACGTAGACAACATACAAACTCCACACAGATCAACCCTGTCCGGGATACAAACTCATGACCTCAGAACTGTGAGGCACAAGAGCTACTCCCTGAGCCACCATTCACAATTGGGCAGAAATATACTGGCAGCAGGATAAGGCATACCCTTTGCTGTTAGGAAAGTCTGCAATAACAGATTTAGAAACTACCCTCAGAACTTTATATCTTCCTTACAAATAACAAGTAATTTAAACTAAAATTTAAAATTAGCATTTGCATTTATGTATGTAAAACACTAGATGGCAGCAAAGTATGTATCACTTCCACCTCCTGCAATCAGTCCTTTCCCATAAAGTGGGTTTTAGATGGAAATGCGAATAATGAATAAGAGAGCTGAGAAAACTCTCTTCATTAATTTAGTATGTTAGCTTAACTCTTCAAATAGATTAGCATTAGAAGTTTATAGAAAACTTTAATGGTAAATAGAATATGAATTTGTAAACCAATTATTTATGGGGAATAGGAAAATAATAACATTTATAAATAATAATAAATAATACAGTTTATTGAGAATGGTGTTATTCTGGTCATTTAACCCTTACAAGTTGCTCACAGTAGGTTACAGTGGTTGCATAACTTTGAGAAAATATTGAAAGGGAGGCTTTATTTTATTCCATTATTATAGGGATTGAAGCTCCTACAGAAAGATGATATATGTCCAGTTTTCCTAGCACAGAAAAATCTAAATAAACCCACAGTGTAACAGACACTTATTGATCTCTGGTTAATGGATCTAATTATAGGTCCCATTGTACTAACACTGACTGTCTTCCTTATCTTGGAGTCATGCCTGGAAATGGAGTCTGATAGGAATCATCTCTGATATCTTACACTAAATCAGGATATTGGAGGAGACATTTAGACAGGTTTCTGGTATAGTAGATGGGCAGAGTGTTTTGTGGTTGATAAAAGATATTATTTTACCTTACCGGGTCCTAGAAATTTTGTATAAAGTTAAGTATTTTTGTGCTGTTTTATTTGCTTCCTTAAAATTTATTGTTGAAAAAGAAAACTCCACATATACCACAACCGTGTTTTGCTGCTTATGGATATTGGGGTAGATCCAGAACTCCGCTTGCAATACGTTTACTCGCGTAGCGTATTTACGCGTGCGTACCTTCTATTTAGTCCTCTAGGCACACCCCTTAAATGTAAGTATTTTGTCCGAGATCCCCTTTCCAAACCCTACCTTAACTTTTGCCCACGTAACCGGTATCATGCGCTCACATACGTATGTGCAACACGTATTTACGCAGCTAAGCACGTCCATACTGTACACCTTAAATACAAACCCCCGCCTACATAGCATATTTCAGACGTATTTTTGACTCACGTAAAATTGGCACGCCCACACGTAAGGATTTACGCGACACATACGTGAATGGCCGATACGTTCACATTTACGCTAGGTTACGGAGCATATTTTCTATGGTGCGCATGCGCAGTACTTACCAAAACGTGATTTTACGTGTCCACCACGCGTAAATTCGCTCATAAGCGTTGTTCTGGATCTGGCCCATTATTATTAATATTGTATAACCTTCCAGTGAATAGAAGTCAAGCCTACATTTATTATTTCTAGAGTAATTATTTGTCAGCTAGTCCCAGTCAAACAAATACTCTTTTGTGATTCTGTAGACTTTAGTGCTGCACTGTAGACTCGATACCGATATGTTACAGTATGTCCTATATTTATCATACACTGTTATAACAATGTGATAAAAAAATATATATATATAGTAAGGGAAACCCTTCAAGATGGAAAACCTGATAATTACTAGAAATACACTTCTGTCCTGAGTATTTCAAGTTCTGCTCAAGGACAGGATTTAGGCATGCCATTCACCTAATGTCTGCCATGGTAGCCATTTTCTCAGTTCTTGGTCTACATTCACAGTTACGTAGTTTTCGTCTTACGTATGTTGTTTTAAGAATAGAGCTACTACGCATGTGTAGAAGCTTATTTACACTATCTACGTACCATTTCTTTAAAATGAATGTGATTGTAGGGGCATCATTTCTGATACTGAGAAAGAGGAAGTAGTTAACACAAGTTGTTGGCCATTCTTGAGAATATTTTAATGGGTCATAATGCGACAGTGATACAGTCGACACCACAGCTGTATCATTGGCAAAATTGTTAAAACATAAAAACAAATTTCTCCCTTATCCTGTTGCCCTCTCTGGCGCTGATTCACGCATGCATAGTAGGTCATTTATGCAATCTACGTACTAGTTCGGTACGTAGATTGCCTCGAAGTAGTGTAAGTATAAAGAGGCGGTGTAATGCCGCCTCAGGGAGTGATTAGAAAGAAGTGTAAGGGATTTAGATTAGCTGAGAAGGGGGAGGCGGCGAGAGGCAATGTCCGTGTCATAAGGTACCTAAAATCCAGGGGCTGAAAGAGTGCGTTAGGTGCGGATCTGTACATACCTAACTCACTGTTAACTGCGAACAGCAGGGAAGAAGCTTCAAACTACCGACGAGTCTAATATCAGTAGTAGGGAAATTGATGGAAAAACTGCTAAAGGAACAAATTGTACAGTATCTTAAATCCAGTAACTTACCGGATCCCAAGCAGCATGGATTCACTGGGGGAAGATCATGTCAAACAAATCTTATTGAGTTTTTTGACTGGGTCAGTAAAGTATTACATAAAGGGGGAGCTGTAGACATAGCTTATCTAGATTTTAGCAAGGCTTTTGACACTGTGCCACATCGAAGACTGTTAAATAAGCTGGAAACTTTAGGATTGGACTTAACGATAGTTGCATGGATCCAATCTTGGGTACAGGATAGACAACAAAGGGTTGTAGTAAATGGAATCTCTTCTGGGGATGGTAAGGTAACCAGTGGTGTATCCCAGGGTTTTGTACTTGGACCAGTGCTATTTAATATCTTTATAGGTGATATTGCCTGTGGTATTGAGGGGAAAATATTCCTTTTTGCAGATTACCCCAAAATATGTAACCGGGTAGACATGCCAGGTGGGGTACAGAAAATGAGGGATGATCTAGGTAGACTGGAGGAATGGTCAAGAGTGTGGAAACTGCAGTTTAATGCCAAAAAATGCAGAATCATGCACATGTGGCACAAAAACCTAAAGGCTCAATATTTCCTTAATGGTATTACATTAGAATCTACTGAGGAGGAAAGGGATCTAGGAGTCATTATTTCCAGTGACTTAAAGGTAGCCAATCAATGTAACAAAGCAATGAGAAAGGCAAGTCAGATGCTTGGTTGCATAGGGAGAGGAATTAGTAGCAGAAAGAGGGAAAAGTAGTGATACCCCTTTATAAATCATTGGTACGCCCTCACCTAGAATACGGTGTTCAGTTCTGGAGGCCATATCTCCAGAAAGACATAAATACATAACAAATCATACCAAGAAAGGCTAGAGGAACTAAACATTTATTGCTTGGAGCAGAGAAGGGGGGGGGGGGGTCATGATAGCAGCTTTCAAATACATCAAGGGTTGTGACTGGCTAGGGGGGGGTGGCATTTTTCAAAAGAAAAGGTGTAATAGAACACGAGGGCATGAATATAAACTGGAGGGTGGAGGAAATGTGCAGAAAAATTACTTCACTGAATGGGTGATAGATAAGTGGAATAGCCTCCCATTTGAGGTGGTTTAGGCCAATGCAGTAGAACAGTTTCAACATGCTTGGGATAAATATAAGGATATCCTAAATTGTAAACTAACTTGATGGTAACTAGGGTCTAGGGTCAGTATAGTTCTGAATAAACAAATGGGCAGTCTGGATGGGCCATGTGGCTCTTATCTGCCGTCACTTTCTATGTTTCTATGAACACGGTCCTCTGTCCATATTTTAGTCTTCAAAAGATCACCTATCAGAACATAATGTGAATTCTCCCTAGCACATTATGGTGAAAATCAGCAATATTAGATATCAAATATGTAATAAATATATATATAT
>WWET01004549.1:23720-35941 GCA_011038615.1 Limnodynastes dumerilii | reverse complement strand
CACTGGCACGGCACTATGGTAGTGCACCTCAAACAGCCTCTATGTGGGGGGGCCCAAGCTGACCTTTTGCACCTGGGCCCATGAACCTTTAGCTACGCCCCTGATGACTGCTATGTATGTAATGATATCTATGTATGATGATTGCTATGCGCTCCACTGGCACTATGGTAGTGCACCTCAAACAGCCTCTATGTGGGGGGGCCCAAGCTGACCTTTTGCACCTGGGCCCATGAACCTTTAGCTACGCCCCTGATGACTGCTATGTATGTAATGATATCTATGTATGATTATATGATTGCTATGGATGTAAAGTTATATATGGATGCTAATATGATTGCTATGGATGTAATGATATATAGGTATGCTATGTATGTAAAGATATACATATTATAATATGATTGCTATGGATGTAATGATATCTATGCATGATTATATGACTGCTATTGATGTAAAGTTATATATGGATGCTAATATGATTGCTATGGATGTAATGATATATAGGTATGCTATGACAGCTATGTATGTAAAGATATACATATTATAATATGATTGCTATGGATGTAATGATATATAGGTATGATATGACTGCTATGTATGTAAAAATATATATGTATGATAATATGACTGCTTTGTAAAGATTTATATGTATTATAATATGATTACTATGCTCTGTCTAAAACTTTCTGAGATTCCTTGAAACAATGAGTTAACAATATATACGAGAAGAAAAACAGGATTTTCTCATAATGTGCTAAAACTCTAAAAACATTATTATTGTAAGCATAGGAGCAAATGCTGTAACCAGATATAGAAGCTGTAAGGGGCAATCAATACGTTGTAAATACTTTATTCTGCACTTTGGCGATATACACACTGCCGTTGTCATATTCCTTTCTCACTGTTTACTTTAAATCAATCATGTTTATTTTGATCACACAAGTGCAGATTGTCTCAATGTCAAATGAAAGTCACAGTAATAGCTATGTATTCCCTTTCATCTCATGTGCTCCTTTGATGTGATTTTCTCTGTCAAATCAAGTTATTTATTCATAAATATGCAAACTATTCACTTGCTGTCACATAAATGAGCACCTTCCAATGTCACCGATTGCTATGAAAGTTCCAGGTGACATGTTCATAAAGGGGTACAGATTAATATATTTCCCATATATTTTCTGATTAGATGCCCTGCTAAAACTATTATTTGATTATTATTTTTGTGTTTTTAAATTATATGAATGTTTTTTTTAAGATGATATCTTTATTCTTGCTATTTCTGGGGGCCATCTGCTATAGAGTGGTTTAATGATGATATCCCTCTATTGCCTTTCTAACTATCCATTCAGGTTATTCATTCCAGTGTTCATGATGCTTATGCCCATTCATTCTCCCGGTTGTGTCCTTTATCCATGCAGCACCTAAACAATACACCATGCACAGCCTTATGGCACAGGCAGATACATTTTTATAATCTGATTTCCCCATCACGCTGACATGTCTTTTAACTCATGTGATGCAGTAACTTGTCCCTGCATGCTACATACTGTCTGTGTACTACATTATCTGGGGTTTGAAATAATATATTTGAGAGCTTTGGAAGTGTGTATCTGTCATGAATGATGTCGGGTGCAAGCTTTGTACGTTTGTAGTGTAGCCATCTTCAACCAGAAATGTAGTAATGAAACAGTACAACTGCAGTAATTCCTAAATACTGTTATGCTCCGAGCTGGTAGATTTACACTGTCAGATGATCAATATTTGTGATCTGGAACAGATTTTCCGCTTACCTTCCTAACTCTATGGTTAGGGCTCAGCATACATCAGTAACTATTTCTACATTAAAAGATATACAGTGTTCAAAGGCTACTTAGTATTTAGAGTCATCTGTTTTACAGCAATAGTGGCTGTTGTCCAGTGCAAGGCAGGGTAATGACTTAACCATTTCTCATCTGCGGAGAACTACTGCTCACAAGTAAATAGGTGAGAAGCAAAGATGTTTTTCAAATGTTCATTTCTGTGTTTGTTTCTGCCAGTTAAAAGACTGGAGTGTGGCTGACCTGCGGATGCGACTGAATGCCCTGGATCCGATGATGGAACGTGAGATTGAGGAAATTCATCAAAAGTACCAGTCCAAGCGTCAGCCCATTCTGGAAGCCATAGAATCAAAGAAACGCAGGCAGCAAAACTTTTAAAAGATTTACTCCATGATTTAACCTTTATTCTATTTTTTATTAAACATTTTGTAATTTTTTATTACATAGCGGAGTATTTTAAATATATTTTTACACTGTATTAGGATGTATAGAGTCTAGAAAGCACAAAAGAAAATTTTTGGTCATTTCATGAGAAGGGATAATATTGCTTATTATACCTCTGTGAGGAACGCAGTGTGTCCTTGCACCGGATCCAGACTTTCCACTTTCTCCTGTAAGATGGGATTGTATTTTGTTTAATTTTGTGCTCTGCACATGCATCCCTTCAACCTGATCGGAACACAATCCATTCTATCCAGACTTCTGACAAAAGGGCTGGGTGTGTTCCCCAGTGGGTGATAGTGGTATTACAATGTACCATATAGACGTGCTGCTTACCGATCCAGACATCTGACCCGCTGCCAATTCTAGATTGCAGAAGTCAAAGGTACGAGTCTTGGAAGCCTGTAAGCGTGGTGTGTTCCAGACACAGGAAAATCACGTCTGTGGATCCAGTCCCTGTGTTACATGTTCCAATCTACCAAACTAGGATATCTCCTGCCATTAATGTACAGTGACCACACAGCCAAACATATAGAGAGCAGCCCATTCACTGGTGGAAAACCATTACTGTAGGGTCTCTCAATATATTGTTATATAATGTTTTGGGTTGCAATGTATATTGGTTTACAATTTACAAGCAGGTTCCCTAATAAAAAAAATAAAAATCAATCACTTCACAGAAGCAGTGCAGGCAATGTTTAGGTCTCAAGTTCATGGTTTCATGTATCATCATTTTTATTGTAATGCATTTCGCTAACACAATGCAATGCAGATGCAATCATCTGTTGATTAAAGGCAGCACGGTGGCTCAGTGTGTAGCACTTGTGCCTCACTGCGCTAAGGTCATAAGTATGATTCCTGTACATGGCTTTATCTGTGTGAAGTTTGCATGCTCCCCCCGTGTCTGTGTTGGTTTCCTCCAAGTGCTTCGGTTTCCTCCCATATGCCAAAAAAACATGCTGGTAGGTTGAGTGGTTACTAACAAAAAAAAAAAAAAAGAGAATGTCTGTGGTAGGGAGGAAAGAGTATGTCTGTGGTAGGGAGTGTGGTCCATGTTAAGTAAGTGACATAACAGGAGGGTGATGGCTTTGGGGGAGGTTTGAGGAAGCTTCACAGGAAGAGTGGTTTCAGTGGAAAGGGTAGACTAGATGTGCCAAGTGGTTCTTATCTGCCATCAAATTCTATGATTCTATCTCTGACCCCTATGCCAAGACTCTGCATACACACTGTCATGTAATGTCTTCCATGTACCGTGTCAGAGGATGAGCTGGCGTTGGTAGGCACTGACATTTCTGTAGTATGTCCATATATTTTAGTACAAAATTTCAATGTCAGTATTTTGTATGATAGCTGAACCTTGAATTTGTTGTAATTAATGTACAATACATGCTTTTCAATAGTGAAAGAGAAATCCTAAATATCCATTTCACATTTATGTTACTTTCTCAGTTCACAAAATGCGCAAAACATTTTCATGGTTATTTACAGATAACTTAAAATAGCGGAATTCATTTATCACAGTCTATTGTCTTCAAAAATATTTATTTCTGTAAAGAGAAATTGGATGGCGTCTTAGAACATCAATATTTCAGTGGTATTTTACAGCTTAATACATTATTACTTTTAATGCAGTAATCGTAATACATGGTTATGGTATGAAAGAAAGTACTATTAAGAAATTCTGTTTGACAAATATGTAGCAGCTCATTTATTTTTTTATTTGGTATTGGATACATATTAAAAGTATAAGCCTAGTATGAAGAAACACCTCTTGTTTATTATTACACTAACCAGAACCTCATTGTGTACTTCGACAAAAATGCAAAAACAATCTGTACTAAGGACAAGAAAATAATACTTAAACACCTGGAACCTTAATCCATGTGCTATGTGTAACATTTTGACTATAGCTAAATTGCATGCATAGTAAAATTATTTGTTAAACATTCAATTTTTCATTGCCATTACCTATCCCTCCAGTGCTACTCGTCATGAAACCCGTCCTTCATAAATTTGAGGGGCAGAAATTTAAGCACTTGCACCTAGTCCAATACAAAATAGCACTAGGCTGCTGGTAATCCTGGTCCGTATTTACTATGGAAATAATCTGATATAGAGAAGGAGAAGCTACAGTCTGTGGCTTACCATGTGCATGATGGGTTAAATAAGGGAAAAAACCCTAATGGAAAGAAAAATTGTGCAATTCCCCAATGTTATATATGTTACTGTCCTGTGAGCCTACAAACTTACTAGCCTGTGGTCTTTGATCCATAACTGACTAAGCATGATAGATAATCAATGTGTTTGAGGCTACAGTTATACCTTATTTATTTATCTATATTGGTACTTAAAGTAATGGGAGCCATATGTATGGAATTGTCTGATGCTGGTTTTCAGGGCCTGGTAGAGAAGCTGGGTGAAACGTTTATTTCTTTAGTAAATTTTGTTCCTTTTCTGTTTCACACATTTTAACAGACAAGGGGCTGCGGGTTCGGAAAAGTGGAGATGTTGCCTATAGCAACTAATCAGATTCTAGCTTTCACTTTCTTTACATACTAGAGAACGTCAGCTAAAATCTGATTGATTTCTATGGGCAACATCTCCACTTTCCCAAACTCGCAGCTTAGTAAATCTGACCCCAGAGCTACCTCACCTCTCAGCCCATGACTAAACACCTACCAGTTCTCTGCCACGTTATGGGCCATTTTGCAGAACACATATTTGTAAATTGCAGTTTCTTTGACATTTGAATGTTTGTTTCAAGCTGTGCTTCAAACCATGTTCTGTTATGTGCTATCATTTTAGCCTATAATAAATCTCTTCCAAAATGTAAATAAAATCACCAAAAAGCTTCCCAATATGCATATCTCCTAGATTGTCAATCTAGGAGATATGCATAGATTGAAATCTGAATGTACGGAAACCAGTTCTGGTGCGTGCATGTGCGGTGGGCTTGCAAGGCCTGACTTGCGCACTCAGCTTGCATAAGTCAGCTGCTGAATCGGGTCCTGTATGGCTAAATGCTCCTGAATTGCAGTCACTCACACTTGTCACCACCACCACTAAGAATACTGAGTATCTGAATACAGCATGCTGTGCAAGAGCTTGAGGATTCTTCTGCGCTCTCATGCTTGTGCCCTGTGAAAATAGGGAATAGGATCCCAATATGGTCTTCTACATGACCGCTGTTATTGCTGCTAAACCTATTGCTAAGTTACTAGTTTCTTCAATGTCCTTAATCAACATTTACAAAAAAAGGCAACACCGGTCTGTCTGCATACTTGCAGATACTTCATTGTGTAATGGAGGCCTTGTCCCTTGTGGAGCTCCAGGTGTTGTGAACTCTTGCTAGAAGCTGGTAGAGCATTCAGAGTCTGTGGAGGTGCAAGATTCTACCAGTCCAGTTTTCGAGGTCCTCCTTTCTATTGCACTTTATCAATTTGCTTGTGCGATGGCAACATTCCATGTATTATACTTTGTTGTATGGTGGGATAGGGATAAAAAAAGCTTAAAGCTACCCAAAGCCTGCTGACAAAAATCTATAGTAAAATATTGCTTATATCTAAAGTGAATACTTACATGTATGTAAATTATAATAACAAACAAATAGGAGTATTCAATGAGCAGCGGATTTGGATTTTTGGCCATTCAATTTAATGCTGTGGTTTTCCAATATTATATATCTTTTCACATGCAATTAAATTGTAAATCATATAGTAGATGAATCAATCAGTTTCTATTAGTTTTTTAGTGCTATTTATATATTAAGAAATCATTTATACCCTTGTTATGAGAGTTTTGTGTGTTTTTTGGCAGTATTGGGTGCATCTGCATTAAAAAGATTTCCATTTCTATGCATTAAATTCTGTCTTTTTAATAAAAACATCTATTACCGATGTCAGGAGTCAAACAATGGGTTAATTTTATGTAATGGTTGTTTGGGTTTGTGTAAGGACACGATAGAAATATTTTTCATTGCTAATATTCTGCTTTTATTTTCCTTAATTTAAAAATTTTAACTCTGCTCCGAGGTCTACATCTGCTTCAGATGTGCAAACCTTAATGTGCAATTTACTTTTGTCAATTAGCCATAACGGACCGTATTCAGACTTAAACGTGCTTCCCATACACAGGGAGTAGCACAAATGCGCACGTGCTCCTATGACTCCCCTCTCACGGAATTTAGCTGACAGAGCTGTCACACCCTGTCATGCGGAGTTGTGCACATGCGGGAATCAACTCCATACACACTGAAACTGATGTGTAACATCTGCCACGCATATGCACACTGCGAAAACGCCAACTTACACACACACTGCATGCATAAGTCTGTATACAGTCCAGTGTTTTTAATTGTTAATCATCCTCTCTGTCTGCCATCCTTTTTAATACTGGAAAAATCAAAGATGGTCAAGTATGAGGATCTAAAGGGACATTAATATATAGCACATTATAAACTGTCTGCCATTAAATGGGATAACATGGAAAGATGCAACTATAATTGAATACTCCCATAAAGTAGACTACAAGTCTGATCACATGCCACAAGTTGTGCTGATAATGTGCCACAAGACAGTGTCTTTTACTTTCAGATGTGTATTTGTGCCTGGTGAGGGCACTAGCAGCATATGTTTTATAAGGTTGACACAGGAAGAACACAAGCATGTTACAATGTACAACTACTATGATGTATGCTTTATCTTTGGCTTAAAGTTCTGCAAAGGTCTCTGCTTCTCTATTACAGCTGCCTTCGGGTTGTTGGCATGGCTCCCTGTCACTGTTCCTCACAGCAAACTCCAGCGCTTTCTGTCTTCTGTAAAAGTGTGAAAACTTGTTAAAGATGATGGTTATTGGTAACGCCACCACCAGTATTCCTCCCAATATACAGCCTGAAGCAGCTAATTTTCCAGCTACAGTAGCAGGGACAACATCTCCGTAACCTACTGTGGTCATGCTTACGGTTCCCCACCACCAACACGAAGGTATTGTGTCGAACCCTGTGTCTTCATCCTTCTCTGCAGTGTATGCCATTCCAGAAAAGACTGACACACCGACAGCCAGGTAAAGCAGTAGGATGCCAACTTCTCTGTAGCTATGCTAAAAACAAAAGAACAAAACCCAACTGTAAAAGGGGGTATAATGGGTCATTATCATTAACACTTATTTATATAGTGACACAAATTGCCCGCAGCGCTTTACGGAGAATATTAGTCATTCACGTCAGTCCCTGCCCCAATTGGTGCTATATACTGAGGTCCCTAACACACATATATATATATATATATATATATATATATACACACACACACACACACACACTAGGGTTCATTTTATTGAGTAACAAGCAATTAACCTACCAGTATGTTTATGGAGTGTGTGAGGAAAAAGGAGCACCAGCAGGAGACCCACACAGACACGGGGAGAACATACAAACTCCACACAGATAAGGCCTAGTCTGAAAATTGAACTCATGACCTTAGCACTGTGAAGCACAAGTGATACTCCCCAAGCCACTGTGCTAGATGACTAGAGTCTATGATATGTGTTAATAGTTGTCCACAATTTATTCTCTTGGCAGTTTCCTCTTTTATTGATTACTAGCCTTTAAGTTCATGAAATAAGTATTTTTTGGTAAGACAACCACAGCAGCTAAACATTGATACTGTACTTTAAAGGAAATCTGTAAGCAGCATTAATAAAATATATCATAAAACTAAATTCTAAAATCTTTTCTCCTAATTCCAAAATTATACTTTCCTCTATAACAATGCACCATAAAATGTTAGCCACCCTGGAATCAACATGGAGGTATGTGTAATATAAGGGCAACTATTCCATGATTCAGTCTCCATTCTACCAGTTAAATTCATTCCTGGCTAAATTCTCCTTGGTATTTCAGCTATAGACAAAGTATGAATTGGGAAACCCTGAACCCTGTATTACCTGTGACAAGTGATTATAATGTATATTCCAAAAGACACACGGCTCTGATCCTTTAATTCCCAGTGTTCTACTATAAAGATAGTACTGATTGCCTCCCCAGGTACACTGGACTATTTGAGTGGTGTTGAAATGTCTGCTTTTTCTTACTTGAGAGGGCATGTCTCCAAAAAAAATAATTGCACTACACTGAATTGGTTAGATTGAAAGCACTATAAAAGCTTTGCTTATCTTTATTTCATAAGTTTAATTCAGAGCAGAATTGTTAAGCGTGCATCTCTAATATGTCTCATGAAGATCATATTTAAAGGGGAACTATTGTGTAGTCTTTATATGTTGTTCAAAATAATGAAATGCTACTTTTATCCTTTCACTACAAATACTGTGTTTTCTTGATTTAATTTGTTTATGTTGTGTCCACATTGTTCTTTTAAACAGCAAATTGATCAATTTCTATGTTTTAAAAAGCTAGGTGCTCTTTCCAGTGTGCATCAAGATGCTTTACTTCCCTTCGCCACCATAGGGTACCACCACAACCCAGGTTTCCCAATAACTGGGCTGTATGGGAAGTCACATTTTTACAAAAGGAATCTATGCAGTTATTCGTTATGAGGAAAAAATGTTACAAATTTGAGCATTTAAGTTTGTATTTGTAGGTGTTACAAATAGTTTGAAAATCATGGACTGGATCCAGACTAACAGCGCTGCATTCCTAGGATGGATCTGTATCCAGAGTTGCATCCTGGGGCCATTCCTGATGGCCGGGTGGGTAGCAGAAAGTGCTTCATCTCTGGAGGAGGTGAGAGAGTATGGAATTAAAGTAAAGGGATGCTCTGAGGCCCCTCAGACTTCTGTGCTGGCTCCATTTTAAGTGAGAACATTGCACTCAGGTAGGGCACTCAGATTGTATGAGTGAGAGGAATGGCCTACCCTCACCTGCAGACAATGTGAATCCAGAAGCTAGCTCCAAGCGCAGCAGCTCGTGTAGATCCAGCGTATAATCATGGGAGAAGTCTAATTTATTATTTGCATCTAATTTAGCCTGTATAAACCTTAACAATAGAATACTATGAGGTCTGCTTAACAATTGATGTTGCAAAGTCAAAACCTGTAATGCTGTAAAAGGGCGTTCCTATCTCTGGACTACGCTTCTTGGACATCCCAGCAGCATCTTCTGACTGCACATGGTTGGAAAGTTCTTTAGAAAATGTTCTTTCAGAAATTTCCAGACGGTGTTAAAATTTTCTGAAAAGCTATTTCGTAGGACAACTTAACCAATTTTCACTTTTCTGCTGTGGAAATGGAAACTGAAGTCAGTGTATAAATGGTACAAAAGGAAAGCTGTAAATGTGCAAATTGTCATTTGACCAGGAGATTCCAAAAAATGCAAAGCGTGTCTGGTAACCACATTCTTCCTGCAAAAGTGTGTCAAGACCCTCTAACCTCTACTCTTTTCCTGGAACCTTATCATATGGCTTCCTGGTGACCTCCATTATGCTCATATTCTATTACTGCCCACCAGCCAAAAGATCATCACATTAATCACCTGCTGCTGTGACTATTGTGATGATCTCAGTGACTAAGAATCAGGGTACAATCTAATAAGTATAAGGTGGTGAACACCTTAATAACAATTCCAAAGAAAGGTAAAACAATAACACTACATAATACAACCGTTGTAAATTTCCTTCAATATTCTTATAGTTTAATATCGGGGTAAAATATTTTGTGGACTGGTTTAAATATTACAGAAAAAGTTCATGGTTTTATTATTACAACTTATGTGTTTACAGAAACTACAAAATTTTGCTGCATATTTTTTACTGATACTATTTACTCATCACCACATATCACACCTGTATCCTCCCTGATCTACCAAGCTTGACACCTCGCATTTTGCCTTGTGTTCTGTGCTTGCTTCACTTTATTGTATTTTTGTGATATTTTATATTTAGATTGTATTTTATTATGTACTATGCTGTCCATCCCTGCCCTGTATGTCTATACTGTATTTTGATTTATTTTGTATGGTGCTGCAGACACCTTGTGGCGCCTTATAAATAAATGATTATTATAATAATAATAATAAAATTTTACCTTAAGCGTAGCACCAAGTGATCGAAGTCCAGTCGAATGTCTTGCCAATTTAAGTACTCGAAATATCCGCATAAGTCGAAACACTTGAACGACCTTCCCCACATTTCCCAGCTCGTGATCACTACCAATGGTCAGGTCTACTAAAAGAGTAAAGTAGAATGGTAGCACAGATACAATGTCAATCAAGTTTAATGGATGCTTGAAGAATTTCTTAAGGTTGGGGGCAAGAAGCAGTCTTGAAGACACTTCAAAAGTAAACCATGATATACAGAAATATTCCAGATTGTGGAGAATTGGATCATCGATGGGAACATCATCTTCATCTACCTTCTGATATTCTGGCATGCTGTTGATGCACATTGTGGATATGGATAGAAGGACTACACAGATTGAAATAAAACTAAAAATTTTGCTTGGTATTGAGTAGCCAGGATTTTCCATGGTCAGCCAAAGTCGCTTTCGCAAGTTACCACACTGTAAGGTGTTGAAACGCATGAGGTCATGGTTAAAGTCTGAAATTTCATCAACAGATGTGTCCACACTACTCACTTCACTTTCTTCATCCCAGTTTCGCCTTCTGCTCTCTAATTTCCGTTCATGGTATCGATAGCTGCAACACGAGTCTAGAAAAAATTCACTGATACCCCAATACTCTATTTCTTGGGAGAATGAGAAGGCGCATAGGTCATCCATCATGTGCAGTTTCCCAGTCTCATAAAAATAAAGAACATATGGAAATAGGCCTGGATTTCGGTCAAAATAAAACTCCTTAGACACCAAGTCATAGTCATCACAGATTTGTAGAATGGATTCCTCTGAGTCACAGAAAAGCAATCTCCCAAGTCTGGTGTCTGGAAATTGAGAAAGTGTGATCGAGCTAATTCGCTTCTTCAATCCGCCAACATTTATATTAATGGCATGGTCGTTGAAAGTGCCAATCCAAAATGTTTTGCTTTTATGAACCATTGTCCCCAGTTATAACAATGCCTGTTTGTTTATGGGAATAAAAGTAAAACATAATCAAAACAATAGTATGCAATGTTTTCATTACACTTTGTAGTATGTGATGGCCAAGAGTAACCTTTCTTGTATGTGAACAAACTCATGCTCAAGCATTACCACCTAGCACTTCCAGATATAAAGTGAAGTTTTAACCCCCACCATACGCACACGCACACATGCATTTAGAAGACATACAGAAATTATACTTTCTTTTTGTATTTGATATGTAAATTCATTGTACTAGTTTCAAATATAGCAGGTTCAAATGGTAAGCAATGCTTGTATAGTTGAAATTCTTTTTTTATTATTTCAACTGACATTATTATGCAATTTTAATATGTGCAAAATCATAAGCATCAAGCATGAAAATGTAAATCTGAAATTGCTAGAGCCAATTAGACAAAGCTTTGTGTGCAGTGATTATGTATGTGTGTGTGTGTGTGTGTGTGTGTGTGTGTGTATATATATATATACTGTATCAATTGTACATGCAGTGATCATCCACTATAAAAGATTATATGGCTTAGATTTAGTGTAGTTGTCAGTTATCAATATACCGTATTAATTTGTAATATAGACTAATAAGGTAAGATCTGTAATAAAGTATTCTGTCAGATTCTAGAAATGAGGGCATCAATTATGTCCGCTGTCTAATATACCATTTCCCATTATACTGACTTGTACGCCCTCTCCTATAATACTGTGTTCAGTTCTGGAGGCCATATCTCCAGAAAGACATAAATACATTAGAGACTGTGCAAAGAAGAGCAACTAAAATGGTCCATGGCCTGTGTAACAAATCATACCAAGGAAGGCTAGAGGAACTAAACATGTATAGCTTGGAGCAGAGAAGGGAGAGGGGGGGACATGATAGCAGCTTTCAAATACATCAAGGGTTGTGACCAGCTAGAGGAGGGTTTTTTTAAA
>WWET01004548.1:104148-115668 GCA_011038615.1 Limnodynastes dumerilii | reverse complement strand
CGGTAACGGTTGCATAGTTACGGCGAGGAACGCCTCCCTCGACTTAACTACGCAACAATTAGGGACGCCTGATCCCGATCGGGTTTTCCTAACTACGCCAAGTAACGTCTGCCCGGCGCATGCGAAGAACGGCAGAAATGCCGTTCTTGCACATACGGCCGCCATAACTAGTTATGGCGGCCATAGGTCTGGATCAGCCCCTATATGCGGTCTTTAAAGACCGCGTGTAGTTAATATCCAGACGGAACACCCTACGCAAATTGCGTCGTCTATATGACTATGTGTGCGCAGTGGCTCCATATGGAGTAACATGCACTTAAGCATCAGCTTCGGTCCATAGCCATTTCTAGATATTTTCTTTTCTTTTATTTATTTCTCTATATAGGTTTTTTATTTTTACATACAGTACATTTTTTTAGGATTTTGTCGTACATTTTCTACCGTATGATATTTTATTAAACATGCCTTTTGCCCTGTCTTATTACCCCTGGGTAAAATACTAACACGGCTGCTTTCTTCTTAAAACCTTGCCCAGGCGCTCAGAGTAGTACCACCACCAGACAGTGGTCTAAGTACCACCAGTGTTACTAGTACCACTGTTTAAGAACCCCTGCACTAGAGAAGTTATTGGTCCTGTTCTTGGGGAGCATAACGTACGGAATATGCAATTAAGTATGGATCTGAACAAATAGCAATAATGGGCCTGATCCAGACCTACGCTGGCTGGGGTTCAGATGCCAGCCAGCAGCGTAAGATTGGCTTAAAAGCCGATCTGCGCATGCGTCGGGCAGATGTTATCAGCGCTGTAGTAACGCTGGAAGCGTCCCCCAGCATTACTACGTTCAGGTTAGTGTAGGTGGGCGGGGGGAGGTAGTTTAATGAGGGAGGGAGGGGTCAGCGGGCATACGCTCCTATGCGAGCGTATTTTCCCTTGCTTAGGCCGGCTGAAGTTAGGGTAGCCTTCAGCCAGCGTAAGCGAGGGAAAACATGCTCGCAAAGGGGGACTGTCGGGCAGAGTGCACGCCGATACGCTGTGCTATACTAAGCACAGCGCATCGGCGTAGGTCTGGATCAGGCCCAATGTTACAGTTGTATCACAGTGCTTAATAATCCTGGATTTCATCCATAAAAGTACAGCACAATGGGCTGGATCCAGACTTAGTTAAGTGCTTGAAATGAGTTGCTCCTGGGCTAAACCATGGTGACTTCAGGGGGAGTCAAGGTAATTGTATTCTTTGCATGCAGGGATATATCTGTGAATTGCTTACTGCACACAGATACTGACCAGCGTTACTATCACACTGTTATTTATCACCTCTCATCTCTAATACTATTATATTATTATTATATTACACAGATACTGACCAGCGTTACTATTACACTGGTATTTAGACTTGGGATAGGAAACATCACCTCTCATCTCTAATACTGTTTGCAGCAGATGAAATATGACTCCCCTGCAATCACCATGGTTTAGCCCAGGAGTAACTAAGTTCAAGCACCTAACTAGGTCTGGATCCAGCCCAATGTGAATAACGATTCAGGTCCATCCACGTGGTAGGTGCAGATTCAATATAAAAGAACGCAGGATGAACACAGCAACAGATCATCACACAGAGCAAGGAGTAGAAGAAGAACTGTGTGAGGATGGATGTCTCAGGTCACTGACCCCAGCAGCAAGATACCACCATGAAAGCGAAGGGGCAGACATAACATCCCACAGGACCTAATCAGGAGGCTGCAGTGACAGCAATTACCGCACACAGCAAGTATTTCCATGTTTCATGTGAGGGTCAGCAGTAACAAGGGATAACTGTTCTGCATAGTGTAGAGAGGCTTTTAGGAAAACGTTTAATTATGGAGTTTCGATCGTGAAGTATGCGGATGCTGTAACCAAGGGCAGAAACAGAAGGACGGGGAGCCTCGTAGCAAGTTGTCGGGCTTCACACCGTGACCCCAAGCTCCTCATCTGGTGTGTGTGCAGTGCAGTCACTGGCTGACTGAGCCACCATGGGTGCAAAATGGAGCGTCTGCCAAGGTCGCCCCTCTCCTTCGGGCCCATTTTCACCCTCAGTAACAACGCCACTAGCTGTAACTTATTGAATGACGGTTTGCCTACTACTGCACCTTCTTCCTCACCTGCTGCACCCACCGGCTGCTTCTCGTACTGTTTCCCGGCTTCCACCCTCCTATATATAAACTCTAAGCTGTCAGCGGCTGTCACTTGCATCGCATTCTATCCGTTTTTGCATTCTGCGTCTGCGCACGTATCCACGTTACCCAATAGAACAGCGTTGTGCCCTATCCAGGCATAAGTAAAATGAATCTTCAGACAGGGGGGGTTCTGTAAATAAGCCAGATGTTCAAACCACAGCCATTTATGGCCACATAAGTGTGATGCCCGGGTGGTAACCGGACATCACACAAGTAAACTTAAAGCGGGACGTGGCTGGTGTGAGGAGTGGTTGCACGGATACGCGGATATCGTGAAACTGCGACGGCGAATATGTGAACTCCTGATAATCGATGATCTGGCGGCAAACTAAGACAGAAGACCATAGTCATAACTAAGAGCGAGCTGGGTGCCGACAGATCAGCACCTAACTCACCCGTCCTGCGCCTAACCCACCCCCCATTTTTAGGTACCTTATGGCACCGCGCTTACACAAACTACGTACAAAAATGGTACGTAGATCGCATAAATAACCTACTACATATGCGTAATAGTGCAACTAGCGGACCCATATTAGGGAAGGGAGGCGCGTGTCACAATGCCAAATAAATATGTAGAGTCTTGCGGGAGATTTAAGTAGCCGAGAGACGCGTTTTTCATATAAATTTCACAGAAACCGCTTTCTGTACTATTATAATAGCGCATGGAGAATGCACAACGCAACTAAGAAACGGTCGCCACGAGGAACGATCCAGACTGTATAACACTTGGATTTCATTTATCATTTAATTCATTTCTTTGAGATAAATTCATGTTCCCACATTAGCCATCAAAAGGTAAACAAAATCAGAGGTCACGGTGCATCCTGGAAAGATTTTAGGTCTCACAATCGATTGATGCTTTTGCAAAGCTAACTTTATACGCAAGTAAACGATTCACAATCTCTACTTATGTGTATAAAGAGGGGTTCTGCTACTAAGTGAGGGATAGCACAAGTAAGCACAAGGATGCTTCATGCACTGGCTAGAAACTGTGCACACCAGGCTAGAGGGACACACCAAGGCTGACTGGTGACTCAGGTGTTGCATGCAGTATAGTCTGCAGTTATTCTTGATGTCTTATCAACACTATAAGGAGTCTACTTCATGAGACATAAAGGTAGATAAGGGGTGTAACAAAGCGATGAGAAAGGACAGTCAGATGCGTGGTTGTATAGAGAGAGGAATTATTAGCAGAAAGAAAAGTTGTGATGTCACTTTATAAAATGGTGCATGGCCTGTGTCACACAGCATACAAAGACTAGAGGAACTAAACATGTATAGCTTGGAGCAGAGAAGAGCAACCAAAATTGTTCATATCCTGTGTCACAAAACATCCATATAGAAGCAATATACCTGAATGAATGAATGAATGAGTGTAACCAGGTACAGGAGAGAGGGGGATATGATAGAAGGGGTGTAACCAGGTACAGGACAGAGGGGGATATGATAGAAGAGATATAACCAGGTACAGGAGGGAGAGGGGGATATGATAGAAGGGATATAACCAGGTACAGGAGGGAGAGGGGGATATAATAGAAGGCATATTACCATGTACAGGAGGGAGAGGGGGATATGATAGAAGGCATATTACCATGTACAGGAGGGAGGAATTCTTCACAGAAGTATTAGAATACAAGGACAGCAGTTACTGGAGGGGAGAAGGTTGAGAGGAAACATTACATGACTGAGTAACACTGCACATAAGTGGAATATCTCTCATCATGGTAGTAGCGGTTGTCGCAGTACAGCAATTTAAACACACTTGGTATAAAACATAAGAATATCTTAAATAAAAATAATAAGGCTTTAATAGGGTCTGAGTTTATCGCAGGTTTAAACAAATAATTAATGGAAAGTGGTTATAATCTGCCATCAAATTCTATATATTAGTCAGTGATAGAAAGAACAGAGATGACTCAATAAAGGAATAAAATCTATACTTTAACTGATCCAAATAAAAACGTAACCTCACGCCCCTCACCCACCCCCGAGACACGGAGATGTGATAGAGAGAAAGAGGGGATAGCGCCAATAATAGAAATCCCAGCACAATGGGGGGGGTAATTATAACCTCGCTTCATTAAGGACACAGCTCGGAGAGAGCATAGTTTGTATTTTTTCCCGCTGTGAAGTATATTATATACTAAACAATACATTTCTCTCTAATTGAGAGAGTAAAAAACATCACGCCAAAGTCTAAGAGAAAGGTCCGCGTGGAGGGAATCAAACGATTGCGAAGCAGAGCTGAGCGGCACAAAAAATGCGATTTACAACAGGCAAGAGAAATGATATAAAAGAAGGATACAACGCAACACATCATTCATAAACCTGCCCAGAATCTCAGAACCAATTTATGTCTTACACACGCAGGACTGTATTCACAGAGCCGTTTATTAAAAGGACGCAATTATACGCACGCACATAGCAAGGCCACACCCACCGCCACCCCGACACGCCCCTCTCCCGGCCGTGCAATCGTAGACTTACGCCTCCATAGACCCCTCTGATCTTTATGTGTGTACTTGCGTGCGTATGTCTTCCGCGCGTGCGATTCTTTATTGCCGCGCCCTCAAGCGTTCTTTTAAATGCCTCCCCCCACCCACTTTCATGTTAATTTTCAAGTACGTATTTCTACCCTGCCCATTCGTACATGGTCAAATTCCAATGTCACTCTCCAATATCACAGGAGAGTGAGGGAGGGAGATAAACAGTATTATTATCATTATTTTCATCTATTTAAGTAGTAAGTGAATAAGAGGATGGAGCGAAGACAATGAACTAGGAAAACAGCCTGTGGGTGCAGCAGACGAGGGAGAAGGTGCAGTAGAAGAGGGATAACACTACGAATCAGGATACAGCTGGTAAGTTATTACAAGAGAGCAAGGAGAGGTTATTACAGGTGAGGTTATTACAGGAGAGCAAGGAAGAGAGACAAGCAGTAAGTGAGGTACAGAAGGTCTGTGTATAGGAGGATAGGAGCTAGGATACAGGGAGAGGGTGGCAGATAGTGGGTGCAACAGATGAAGCAGAAGATGCAATAGTAGTAGGAGGAAAGGATATCGCCATTAGAATATCACAGTAATATCATAAGTAGTAGTCAGGTTCAGGTAGCCGGATGAGATTTATTATTATTATTATTTAACCAGCATTTAGGATATAGCAGCTGCCTCACTAAGAGATTTTTGGAAATTTAGAACCAACACAGTAAAAACAGGGATATGAGGGGTAAAGACATGTATTGTTTTTAACTATGTCACAATTAAACCATAATAGTGAAAATAACAGCTTAAACATATTCTAATCAGCAGCATCCAATCATTTATTAGTTTGGTGAAAGCAGAACTTGATTGGTTGAAACTTACGCAAAGACCGGTCTGACGGCATTGTTCATGTTTCCATACGCGGCTCTTCCCAGAAGTTCCCGAAAACAATTTTCCGCCAAGACGCTGGGGCTCTCTTCTTTATCGCCGCTGACGGAGGGGGAGGCCGGGGGTCCGATGCGGCTGCAGAAGAACGCATTGTTTAGAGTGAGCGCTGCGATAATTGCAGATGGCTGGCAAGAATTCAAAGGACAAAACTTGATGTATGGCTTTCATTTCCACACAACAATAGAGAGGAGAGATCACATAAGGTGTATGCTTCATGTTAAGGACATTCCTTTCTCTGCTGTGTCTGTCAGCAGTCACTATATTACTTAGGGATATACACCAGGGGCCAGATTTACTAAGCTGCGGATTTGGAAAAGTAGAGATGTTGCCCATAGCAACCAATCAGATTCTAAAAACAACGGATTTATATACAAATAGAAATAAAATTCACTTCAGATTAAGTCTTACACTACAAGGTTTCCAGACAACCCAGCCTTACCAAATATTAACATACCGAAGCCCTACACGTGTGTCCACTGTCGAAATGCGTCACAGGTGAAAAAGAATAAAATATACAAAAGAACCGGATCATGGCACATGGAGTATGTGCAACACACAAAAGCTCCCAGTTTCATGGACACTGTTATTTATACTTGTACTAGCAGACATCACCTCTCATCTTTAATACTATTATATTATTATTATTATTATATTATTACACAGATACTGACCAGCGTTACTATCACACTGTTATTTATCACCTCATCTCTAATACTATTATATTATTATTATATTATTACACAGATACTGACCAGCGTTACTATCACACTGTTATTTAGACTTGGACTAGAAGACATCACCTCTCACATCTAATACAGTTTGCAACAGATGAATTTCCCTCCCCTGCGAATCAATATGGTTTTATCCAGGTGTAACTTTCCACGGGATTTCCTCTTGTTTTCACACTCTGAATGGTTCAATAGTTTTATAGAAACAATGGTAAATGACGCTCCAGCATTACAGCTCATTAAAACAGTTGCTACTCTGTCATTCTACCAGTAACATATAATTCAGAGATATTGGTTATATATGTAAATAAACGATTAGCCACCTTCCAATTCTAAGCCATTTTTTTGGGTATAGTTGGTCCTGACTCCCAATGAGACTCCCAGTGTTTGGCCATACAGTATATCCTCATTCCGAAATGGACAACTCCCTTAAGCTGTGCACACACTGAAGTTTTTTGTCACAATCTGATCTCTTGTCAAATCTTTAGTTTGATTCTAATCCCGACCTGCATAACAATGCCCCCGTACACTCTGCTCTCTCTAGTTTCCTGAGGATTGCTTCACAAAATGTTCAAATAAACCTTTGCTGCAAGGATATACTCACCCACAAGGTGGCGCTACGCAGAAATATGAATGGGAAGTGAAGATCGGGTGTCAGCACACACTGAAGTTTTCTCCAGACATTAGGACATCGATCAGAAAAAGGAGATCCCAAAAATCAAATCCCACGATGCCATGCAGTTACTGACAACTCTGCAGCATTGCGGGACCGTCACACTATCGGAACGATAATCAGATAACCCTCCGGTGTGAGCCCAGCTTCAGCCCTTTACACAGGTCTCAGACACGATTCCAAACAATGCTGCACACAATGCCGGATATTTGTTTATTTTCTATTTTAATAAGTTTACGGTTTACCTTTCATTGTCTTCCATCTTCTGCATATTAAACAGCAGTGACGGAACAATTTTATCCATATGCTGAGGCTCCCAGATGGTCGCGCGAAGCTCATCGTTCACGGTTTTGCGGACAACCCCTTGGATGCCACGGATTCCTGCGATTCTTATTCTGAGGGGAAGGAGGTACAGAAAGAAACATTGGAAAGGTTGGAAAATTAAAACAGGTTTTTAAAGAAAAAACAACATTTCATTTAAACCAATGATTGATACCGGCCAAAACCCTGGACATTACCAAAGAATGTACTGAAGTAAATTGTCATGAGGGATGAGGAGATTTACTCCCTGCAGATTCCATTAGTAATACAAACAGTAAGAGAAATATAATGGCTTTACAATTATATGCACAGTAAATACAGAGTATGGAATGCAGAACAAGTAAGTGCATTATATCCCTGTAACGCATGCACGGGCTGCGAGGGAGATATTCAGCTTTTTGCATCGTTTAGCAAGAACCCCTCACCGGAAGCAATGGCACCAGACCGGATTCAGATTTAAGAAGATTTTCCGTGCGTTCGTAATAGATCCGTACGTTAATACAGAATAAGTACGTTTTGCAAAATGAATACATTTCGGAACACTTCCGTGTTGTGAAAGCAGCCTTATCATTAGTGTGCGTATATGTGACGGAAGCTAAACGTTCGCAAATACAACCGCACGTCTACTGCATTACCACGCCTATTTTTTGCTATTTACGTTCCGATTGACGCCTACTTATTAATAATCCGTCCGATCTTTTATGTGCGTGCGCATTTTTTTGACGTACGGAAATTACTTACGCATCATTCCAATTACGCTTCGTATCTCCTTGGTCTGCACATACGCCCTGAAGAGAAATCACTCCACTTACGCATTTTGCGTGCGTAAATTACCAGACGTTCTTAATTCTGAATACGATCCACTATCCTGATCCATTAAACGCCTGAGTCACGGCCGGGTCTATATAGTTAACAAAAGCATTTAACAAGCACTTTTTGACTTACTCTGTTTGCACGTCAGGATCACTGTGACAGGAATGACACATAGCGCTGAAGCGGGAGACAAAGAAATCATAGCGTCTGTGATATGAAGGGGTGTCCTCCTCTATGTTGGCAAACTTGACAAACTGCAAATAAAATAAGTAAAACAGGTGGTGAATCGGTCGGCCATAATCCCTATAGCGAACATACAGGAGAACAGCCACTAACCTCAAAAGCGTTATGCAATAGACACTGCTCCGTGGAGCTACACATTGAAGCGTAAAGACCTCTGTAAAATATTACATTGAATTTTGTCCACTTTTGAGTTTTAAATGTGAATGTGTCCATTCTCCACAATCTGGACGCAGACTGCTTAAGTAAAATGACGCTTCCAAAAAACACGCTGGGTTAGGATCGCACGTCGCTGTGACTTCATATTAACACATAAATATAGACTTGCGAAAGTCTGCGAACCGATACTGGCTCCAAACAGCCGTCATTTTACTTTCACAGGAGCATGATAACACAGTAGGGTATCAAAGTCCATCGGTGCAACGGGGGTGGTTAGCGGACAGATCGCATGGCTAACTGCATGTCATGGCCCTGCGATTGGGGGTGTGGTGCCACTATTTTGATAGAGTCATTCTCTCCCAGTCAGTTTCTATATGGCTGGGATATTGATTGTTTATTCCTCAATGAGGCACTGCAACCGATCCCTGGAGCACCGAAACACAGTGCTCTAAAAGGCAAGTGGAAAACATTACCCCAACCCTTCCCCTAATTCTAACCCTAACCTTCCCCTTCCATTACCCTAACCCTCCCTTCCCCGCAGCCTGACCCTAACCCTCCCTTACCCGCAGCCTGACCCTAACCCACCCTTACCCGCAGCCTGACCCTAATACTCTCTTCTCTATAGCCTAACTCTAAAATCCCCCCCTCCCCGCAACCTGACCCTAACCCTCCCTTCCTAAGAGCCTAACCCTAACAAACACTAAAAGTCCCCAGAGAGGTCACTCACCTCTCTGGAGTTGTCAGCAGCAGGTCCTGCAAATATGACCGGGTGAGTAAAATGGCTGCCTATTCGAAATAGAGACAGCCGAAAAGTAACTTTTGACTATCTTTACTTCTAAAAGCAGCCCATCGGAGCGGGGACAGGAACCGGCGATTGGGAATCCCTAAATGTCCGTTGCCCACAGGTTTTATAGCAAAATATTCGGAACCGAGGATTTGGCCCTAAGACGATATTCTTCATTCTTATTCTTTTTCAGGTAACAAGGAAAAAAAGTGACACCTGCGAGTGCGACCGTTCATGTATTTTTAAACTTTGTTTATGACGCATTTTCTTTGGAAACAAACAGCTGAGACAATAAACAGTGTTATAAACAATGAATCAACTGCGCAACAGAACTGAGAAACACAGAAGCCTGACATAAGAGACATTTTTCCTTATATTGTTAGAATTATTTATCTTTCTACTCTATAGCGCTACAAGAAGCTCCAATTACGTTTTATAAAGTACTGGGAGCCTGACATCCAATCCAAAGGACTGAAATTTCTCAGCAACCACTAAACACGTGGCGACATCGCGATTTGCGGCTTGCGGTCATGCAGGCTGTAATAGTGCTAGCCTGTACACAGCGCAAATCAGTTATGCTTGATACACCGAATGCATTCCACAAAGCAGATTATGTGCGACTGAATGGATACTAACGGACACGGCAAAAAGAACAAAACGCAGACAGACGGATAAAGCTGTGTGTTTAGAGCATGTACAAGCCAATAAGCCAAAGTCGCCCGAAGGTGGAAATATAAGTACATTTATCTCCAATTACACATTTATGAATAGTTCAAGAACATACTACATTTCCACCAATCCTTGTCTAGCTCTTTATTTAAATGCCCTAGGACAATTGCGCCAATACCCCTGACAGTCAACACGCCTTGTTTTTCTCATTATCCACTTTCCTTACTCCACAGATACATATAGATAAACCTCTATTTCTTTCAGTGCCTCAATCCAGCCTCTTAAACAGGGAATCAGGCTTAAAAATAACTCTGGCAACGATTAAAGAGATAACATCAAATGGAGCAGCGGATGCCGAGAGGAGAACTTTCTTGACCTACTTTCGCAAGATGAGTATTTTATGAATATTTTACGGATAAGAATATCGCGGCTAAATAAAAACGCGCTTCTCTGCGGGAGATTTTGACAGGGAGGCATAAATTTAGCTGAACGAGGAATGAATTGTTTTGTAATTGGAGGCAGAATACAATAAAATGCAGAAAACCAATAACACGTCGGATTAAAAAAAACAAACAAAAAAAAAACCCCCAGCATTATCAATAAATAGCTTCCGTGAGCTAAAAGCAATGGATTATAACAGGGATAAGTTTTTATTATGTTGGAATACGTGCTGTTCTTACACACACCATTTATTGCTGAAAAAGAAAGATCACAAATAACAGAAAATTTTAAAGAATAAAATAGAATTCATCATATTTTTTTATTAGGCTACTACAGAGGACATTTGTAACTATATATTCTGGGACCAAATAGCAAATGTCAAAATCATTGCAAAAATTGGGTTTAAATAAATAGGTAAAAAAAAAAAAAAAAAGACGGACTGTTCGGCCACACGAATCCCCGCCTAAAATGTAATGTTCAATACTACACCGTCAACATTATGCGCGCAATGGGAGAGGTTTAAACACCCACCACGCTACTGACTCCCGATCCAATTAATGGTTTTTGTGTTCCATTGGCGGTGCTCGATATTTGAATCATGTGACACATACATCGTGTACAATATGGCTACATGCGTTGCTATCAGGCCTGTCCAGTAAATTCAGCCTCAATAAATACTGTCCTAAAGACAACTGCACCGTCAATACTTACTGAGTTTGTTCCGTAGACTTGCAGCTTGGGTTCACCGGATTCCAGGAGTTTTGCAACCATATGGAGGAAGCTTTCGACAAAAGGCTTGATGCTTTGGGAATGGCAGGCCATGAGCAGCTGGTCCAAGGCCTCCATTGCAATAAACACATTGCTTGGAGAAAAACAGAAAAAAGGTCAAATGTCATTTTTATGACTGAACAGACGCAAGGAATTATCAAATCCATTTACTGATATCTGCCTGAAATTCATTTTATTAAAACAAGTCAAATCTAAAGGACACATACTCACTTACTCATTCTCCCCTCCTCTCTCTCACCACCCCCCCTTTGACCAACCCCC
>WWET01004548.1:90277-100372 GCA_011038615.1 Limnodynastes dumerilii | reverse complement strand
AAGCTGGAGAGACACGATGGGGAATACCGGGAGCTGGAGAGACATGATAGAGAACACTGAGAGCTGGAGAGATACGATGGGGAATACTGGGAGCTGGAGAGACATGATAGAGAATACTGGGAGCTGGAGAGATACGATGGGGAATACTGGGAGCTGGGGAGACACAATGGGGTATACTGGGAGCTGGAGAGACATGATGGGGAATACTGGGAGCTGGAGAGACATGATAGCGAATACTGGAAGCTGGAGAGACATGATGGGGAATACTGGAAGCTGGGGAGACACGATAGGGAATACTGGGAGCTGGGGAGACATGATAGCGAATACTGGAAGCTGGAGAGACACGAAGGGGAATACTGGGAGCTGGGGAGACATATGAATGGGTAATTACTGGGAGCTGGAGAAAAATTTCATCAAACATTCGAAGCGCAGTTTACAGGAGAGAAACGTTAAGGCAGTGCCCGACAAATACCGTTCACCAAGACGACTATAAATTGGAACCTGGCAACCCGATTCACATAAACGAGCAACTGCTGGTACCCACTGGTGGGGTCTCTCCGCGGCTGCTTTCGGAATTGCTCGCCTGCTGAAACTACCGGGACAGGAGCACGATGCTGGCTGTCCCTGAAGTTTCAGCAGGCGAGTGATCAGTGTCTGCGGGGAGATCGCCGCTGTGGATATACCGCAGCCAGAGAAAGTGCTGCGGAGGACAAACAGGAAGGAAGGAAGTCTTCAGGTGGAAAGCAGTTTGGTTTGTATGTATGTATTTATGTCATTTATTCATTTCTGTCATAAAGCTCAGCAACTAAGCGTTGGCCACAATTTGTCCTTGCAAAGGTATAGAAGACTAGAAGCCCGGGGATTTCAGGGAATTGGTTAGCAGAGCGATGGCATGGACTTTGCGGACCCTGGGATTGAGTATCCCCAAGCATCTGATCGCGAAATAATTAGAATGGTCCAATAGTCTCACAGGTTTCTAGTAATCAGTTTTCAAACATCCAACAAAACGAAGTAACCACAAACCAGGGCCGATAATCAAGACACTCCTCCATCATCTGTCACAGAGACGCTGTCCAATACCGGTTAGTTATGTATCGCTAAACTGTGCTATGCTTTGTGATAGGTGGAACAACGTAACAAGGCTGTGCCTTCTCCAATGAGAAGGTTTTATTTAGTCTATATTTTATTTCTTACTTAATATGGTTTATAAGACCAGTGGAGCCAACACACAGATTTGCATATTTACATCGATTGCTATTGTTAACAAAGAGGCTCATCCGGAACAAAGGAGTCAGCCACGGTGTCCAGACTTGGGTATCATACTGGGGTTTCCTGGAAGCTTGCTAGATCTTCTGCTTATATGGGAAGCATCCATGATTTAAGGATAGCAGCTCCCCACCCACCGCTAATCCCTGGGAAGCAGCCTACACAAAGCCGCAGCAAACCAATGTCCTGTATCTGGTGGGCGTCGGCCCTGTATCTGAAACTGGTGGGGCCCCCCACAAAGCTGCTCGAGCCCCAGTTCAAACCCCTTAGGGGCGGTACTGACTGCACAGGTCAGGATTGCATAGGCACTTCCCATCTGGAACGCCATTGTGACCTCTTGACTAGTAGTGTCCCCAGATTAACTTCCCCGTGTACAGAAAATAGTCATAAACGAAGCCCCGCTATAGCGTCATTGGGCCTGATCCAGACCTACGATGCCCGGCGGTAATACACCGGGCGTAAGCGTAAGATCGGCTGAAATGCAGATCTGCACATGCGCCGGCCAGATGTTGCCCGGCGTAACTACAGCATCGAAGATCGGACGTCCGTAGTAGCAGCGTAGTAACGGCTGAGGGGGCGTTCCTCGACGTTACTACGCAAAGGTTAGTGTAGGTAGGCGGGGGGGAAGGAGTGTAATGAGGGAGGGAGGGGTTTTAGTTAAGACGCTCCTGCCCGAGCGTATTTTCCCTCGCTTACGTCAGCTGAAGTTAAGGTAGCCTTCAACTGGCGTAAGCGAGGGTAAATACGCTGGGACACGGGGAAATAAATGCCGATATGCTGTGCTTTACTAAGCACAGCGCATCGGCGTAGTTCTGGATCAGGCCCATTGTGTGTCTCTTAGGCCCTAATCCAGACTTAAGTGTGATTCCCGCAAGCAGCGGTTTGCTAAAGCCTGCACGCTAGAGGCGACTGCATCCCCAAGACACTCCCCTGTCACGTGCAGACTTTAAGCCGATTTCCATGTCCATAACCACGCCTTAACTTCTCCGTAAGCATAGGCTGCCGGTCAGTACGCACGGTAGTGCCTAACCCTGCCCAAAGCGTGCAATTTAAATGCCGCCCCAACGTCCAATCTGCATCTATTCTGTCTTGCGAAGGAAAGGTCTTCCCTGTGTTACGGACTTTTGATTGTGCAGAATAGCGTTCCATGCATCACCTCTTAGGCTGAATCGCGCACACCGCTTGTGTAAATTCGCTAACGTTATTAGTTCAGGATCAGATTTACAGATTAGAATAAAAGTACGTGCGTGTTCGCAGAAACATGCATTTACGTGACTCTTCCATCATTCCTACAGATTTAAGCTGACTTCCGCATCCATTGGGCTACCTTACCTCTCGGTATGTGGAGAGTCCCCACTGCGAAGGCTGCATTATGAAGTAGGGACAGCTGAAGTTACTTTTCGGCTGTCCCTATTTCGAATGACAGCAGTTTTAGATTCCCATTCACTTTCGGAAGCGCCACTGCTGGGGAACTAGGGTTAGGCTGTAGGGGAAATTTAGGGTTAGGCTGCAAGGGAGGGGGGCGGGACTTAGGGTAAGGGAGTGGGTTTGGGGGAAACTTACTTAGCTTTTGGAGCACTGTGTTCGATGCACCGGGGATCGATTGCTTTGCCTCATCGAGGCATAAGCAATCGATATCCCAGCCAATTCGGAACTGGCTGGGAGCAAACGGCCCTATCGAAATAGGGGACCCACACTCCTTAGGAAACCGCGCCCTTAATGCCCCCATTTAAATGCCTCCCCCTCACCCATGGTTCTTACGGAGGGCTGGCGCACACCTTCTTGCTTATCTCACCAAGTACTGAGTTGAAGTCTGTGCGTAACGGATTTCCGTGCGTCACAGCGGGATCTCATGCGTAACTTTGTGTTCTGGGCCTGCGCAGTTTATCTGTCCCTAATTACAGTCACGGAGATTCAGCTTCCTCTGCGGCGTGAATCAGGTCCCAGGCCCCTATTTACCAGGCCTCTAGCACATTTGCTCGTGGTTTTCTTCTATCCTGTTTACGGCCTTTCCATCAGCAAGAGACCTTTTGTGCCTTCACTCCGCGTCCGTAGTATTCAATCTTCCAAGGCAGCACTTCTGGCTGAACGGATAATAGTCTGCAATCCGTGTTGGCGCTCAGCGTTATCAGCCATGATGCTGGTTCATTAGAGCATGTAGCTTTTGAGCAGATTATCTATTTGAATAATACAAGATGATCTACTGAGATTGTGATTCATGGCTGCGGTTGGAAATGAATCACCTGAAAGGAATAAGACGCGGGGAGATCAGCGGGCCCTGAATATTTTAATATGTATTAAGACATTCACCGTCTGGCCCTCTGCTGTGCTGACTGGCTCAGGCTTTCAAAGCTGAAGAGATTCTCGGCTCAGGGGAAATATGAAATGTTCACGGAAAATGAAAAGTAAAAGTTAAAAGGACAAAAAAGGGAGTTTAATAGGAAGCGTGCGGCTCATAATAGATCGGAAAATGCGGGATAAACACATAGGATTAGCCAAAGCTTAAATGGGTGGCCACCAGCATTGATAATAGGTAATAGATATTTACATGTTACGGATGCTGGGCAATCTAAATATCCCAACACTGCGCTCTGACAACGAACGCATACCTTAAAACACACACAGCTCTATACGAGGCCCTCAGTCAATAGCCGCACACAGATCGGAGCGCGAACAGGGCAGCAGCGAGTGCCCCGGAGTGACGTTAATGAAAGTCTAATGGGCTACGTTAAAAAAAAAAACCCCCACGCACATAGCGATGGTCCTTTGGACTGCAACCAATTACAGCACAGGACCGGATTTACACTTGCGTGTGTGCTCCGCAGGTGGCGATACACATGTATCTGCACTTACTTCTCCGGTCCACTCCCCTGCCCCCCATTTTTAGGTGCCTAATAGCACTTCGGAGTTCCAGAAGCAACCTTTAGTCACCGGGCCAGATCCTGAGTTCAGCACGATAGTGTATATACGCTGGCTGCTCGCGTCATTTTTGATGTTTTGTATGTACTGTGCATGCACGCAGCAGATGTTAGGCGTCAAATCTATGATCGTATATACCGGCCATGTAACTACGTATGAAGGAGCGGGTCATCCCTACGACAGCCGGAAATACGCACTGTAGGCGGAGTTTGGCATTTACGGAGTTTGGCAATTTATAAATTGTACAGTGTGGGCTGGGCTAGGCGCGTAAATCCATTACGTCCGCCCGTAGTTACGCAAGGAAAAGTTAAGGTAGGGCTTGGTACTCGTACATCAAGTAAATAACGTGCGACCGAGGGGAGTGCATAATACTTACGATCGCATAAATACGCTACGAGATCGTACTTGATAAGCACTTAGGTCTGGAACCGGCCCAACCTCTTAAGGAGGGAAAATACACACAGACAACCCCCAGCCTAATTTACATCCCTGCCCCCACCCACTTTACCTAATTACCCCCAGAGGCTGCTGTGGCACGCCTCCTCTTATCTAAAAACTATGTGCGGTTCATCTACGCGCCTAAGGGCTACGTAAATGGTGTAGTCACAATGACCACTTATGCACCTAAGAAGCCTCTGCTTCCTGGGTGTGAATCTGGTCTGAAGTACACAGACACAGCAGCAAAGCTCTAAGCAGATAAGTGGCCATACATGTTGTACACGGTATTGTGAGTAGTGCAGACGCTTCCGCTGCAACGTGAACGCAATTCGGGAAAAAATGATTTTATAACAATCAGAACGGTGTAGAAACGATGTGACACAGGCACAATACAGCGGCAGTGACTACCGACCCTTCATAACGCGTTCCAAGTGTCACATAACACAGGGGTAAGGATGCAGCCATGGAAGCTCAGCTCCCTGGACACAGACTGGCGCAAGTCATTCATCATAAAGCACTCTTTTTCGTGTCAGTGTTCGGCTCTGGGTGGGGTGCACTGGCCTTGGCCACCTCCTTTACTGCACATTAGCGTTGATGAAGTATGGGGGCAGGACGGTGGCTCAGTGAGTAGCATTGTGCCTCACAAGCTAAGGTCATGCGTTCGATTCCCGGACTTGGTCTTATCTGAGTGGAGTGTGTATGTTCTCCCTGTGTCTGTGTGGGTTTCCTCCCACACACCAAAAACATGCCGGTAGGTTAATTGGCTGCTGACTAAATTAGGCCTAGTGTGTGTGTAAATATGTGATGTGAATGTCTAATGTTCTCTGTAAAGTATATAGCGCTAAATAATAATAATAGTAATAATAATAGACTCCGTCCTTCAACACGCACCTCACAACGCAAGCGGCCACAGACAGGTTGAGTTGCGCTCTTCAGTTACGAGCATGTGAAGTTTTCAGGGGGGGATTTAATACTGGCTAAAAGATACAATTAGAGTACTGACTACCAAATACTGCGCCTCTCCATCTATCTTTCACTATGATAGATAGGTAGCAATGGTGGAGAAAAGAAAAAGTCACCAATAGCGATATTCAAATGGGAAAATAATATATTAATACATTTTGATTTAAAGCTCAAATTCCTTATCCAAAGTTATACTAGGGCACAGGAAGCTCTGAAGACGCTACGGATTGTGGCATAATCATGTGACCTGGGGACATTACTGTGTGACATAATCATGTGACCTGGGGACATTACTGTGTGACATAATCATGTGACATTATGTGACCTGGGGACATTACTGCGTGGCATAATCATGTGACATTATGTGACCTGGGGACATTACTGCGTGGCATAATCATGTGACATTATAATGTAACCTGGGGACATTACTGTGTGACAATCATGTGACATAATGTGACCTGGGGACATTACTGTGTGGCTTAATTATGTGACAATCATGTAACCTGGGGACATTACTGTGTGAAATAATCATGTGACATTATAATGTAACCTGGGGACATTACTGTCTGACAATCATGTGACAATGTGACCAGGGGACACTACTGTGTGACAATCATGTGACCAGGGGACATTACTGCATGACAATCATGTGACATTATAATGTAACCTGGGGACATTACCGTAGGACATAACCATGTGACATTATGCGTCCAGGGGACATTACTGTGTGACAATCATGTGACCTATTTCTTTTTTTTATATTACATTTTTAAACCAGAACTCTCGTCCTAAAATAATGTATGGACAACACAAACAAATGTAACAGGATAATTCCAACCTGCATTCACCACACACACACATTCTCTGCACCTCCTTTCCCAGAGCACTTGTTAAAAAGCCATCAACCTTGGCACAAGCCAGACACGGAAGACATTGTTAAGACTACGACAGATGGCAACAAGAGCAGATCTCAAATGAACAACTAGTGGAACAAATAGAGCGCAGGTCTCCTGAGGATCGTCACCTGCGCTCTCAGACGCCGCAGATACATATCCCCAGCTGATGTTATCATCCCCCAATCTCCGGGCATGAAATCAAATCATCTCCGAGACACAAAACACCATGTCGGTCATTAAGGAGTGTGCAGATCACCTAAAAGCAGAACATCGCTATTATAACAAAGCGGTGCGTGGCGCAGACATACAAGCAGAAGCCATATTAGTCACCTGTTACCCTTACACGATTCCACGGTCATTTAACAACATACCCACACAGGACAGTAGTCGGGGCTCCCACGCAGCGTTAAAGACATAGGTGGTCTCACTCTCTGTGAGGACAGGGGTATAGCGCCGCATCATGACAGTCCCGATATTTCTTGTGCTGACAGTGACTCTGCCATTAAGTGGAAGCTACTCTATGATTAATTGCTATGCCAACTCCAGCAGCAGGTAATTACACCGTGACATCACAGGCAGCGTACACCTGGATACCCGGCAGATCGGATTCTCAGAACAATGCGGACGCTCAGCTATACGATACGCTGTGAAACGTCTCCCGGGGACCTGTTCCGGGGTCTGATCAGATAAGTGAATATTCTGGAAAATGGAATCTTATTTTACATTCCGCAGGTGAGACGAATGGATCTGCAATTAAGCGTTTGTGGTTTATTAGTATTTGAAAGGAAAAAAAAAATGTGGGAAAGGAGGAGAGAGATGGACGTCTGTCTGAACACCACAGCACAAGAGGTAGCACAGGGGGTAGCATTGGAGGTAGCACTAGGGGGTAGCATTGGAGGTAGCACTAGGGGGTAGCATAGGAGGTAGCATTGGAGGTAGCAAGAGCTTATCATAACCCCTGCTGATATATAGACAGAGCTAGAGAGTCTGGGGGCAGATAAGAATCAAGTTTTTGTCTCTTTAATTATTTTTTTTTTAAACTTCTTTTAACCTTACACCATATTTGATCCTTAGCGCTCTGTAAGGATACCCTGATGACTATGCAAAGCAGGTTTAAATTGTTCCACTGTGTTTGTCTCTACCACCTCTGGTGGGAGTCTACTCCATGTATCTACTACCCTTTCTGTGAAGTCATTTCCCCCCAGATTTGCTCTGAAGCGATCACCCTCCGGTGTCAGTGCATTTCCTTGTATTCTAAACCTTCTTTTCCTCTTCTGCCTTGTTAAAGCCCTTTATATATTTGAAGTTATTATCATATCCCCCTTTACCTTCTCTGCTCCAAGCTATACATGTTCACTTCTTCTAGTCAAGGCATGTCAAACCTGCGGCAGCCCAAAAGCTTTTATTTGTGGCCCTAACAAAGGGAAGCAGGGCCGACTAATGAATGGGGAACACTGGGAGCTGCAGCCATATGAATGGGAAATAATGGACACACATGATGGGGAATACTGGGTAGACTGGAGAGACATGATGGGGAATACTGGGTAGACTGGAGAGGCATGATGGGGAATACTGGGTAGACTGGAGAGGCATGATGGAGAATACTGGGCAGACTGGAGACACATGATGGGGAATACTGGGTAGACTGGAGACACATGATGGGGAATACAGGGGAGGCTGGATTAGACTTTTTATTTTTGTTGCGGCCCACACAATCTTAGACTTTGATTGTTTGGGTCAATTGGGGTTTTGAGTTTGAAATGCCTGCTCGAGTCCCTTTGTATGGTGTGTGACACAGGCCAAGCACCATTTCAGAATAAAACCAGAATGGAAATCAATTTATTAAGTAAATGTTAAACAGGTGCGTGAAAGGCAGGGGGTTAACCTGCTAGCCACAGAAACAAAGGGAAAAATTGCCCCAGCACACTGCCATAAACCAGTAACAAACTATACTGTTCTATCTGTAAAATAAAACACAGAAATGTTCGTTACGCATATTTGTACAAATATGAGATAAGCCACCAGCCACCGTCAAGGCCTTTCTGTATATGGTGGTCCTAACTCTAACAATGAGAGTCCCAATGTTGGGTCTCATATATATGTTTATAAATTGAGAGCCAACTTACCTAGAAGACACCCCTTAAAGTCTCCAAAATGGCTGCTGTGGATCAGCTCTCCCTGTCAGCAACTGATCCCAGACATGCCCACAAACAGAATAAAACCAGAATGGAAGCTGCTCAATCAATTCATTAAGTAAATGTTAAACAGGTGCATGAAAGGCAGGGGGGTAACCTGCTAGCCACAGAAACAAAGGGAAAAATTACCTCAGCACACTGCCATAAACCAGTAACAAACTATACTGTTCTATCTGTAAAATAAAACACAGAAACGCTCGTTACGCATATTTGTACAAATATGAGATAAGCCACCAGCCACCGTCAAGGCCTTTCTGTATATGGTGGTCCTAACTCTAACAATGAGAGTCCCAATGTTGGGTCTCATATATATGTTTATAAATTGAGAGCCAACTTACCTAGAAGACACCCCTTAAGGTCTCCAAAATGGCTGCTGTGGATCAGCTCTCCCTGTCAGCAACTGATCCCAGACATGCCCACAAACAGAATAAAACCAGAATGGAAGCTGCTCAATCAATTCATTAAGTAAATGTTAAACAGGTGCATGAAAGGCAGGGGGGTAACCTGCTAGCCACAGAAACAAAGGGAAAAATTACCTCAGCACACTGCCATAAACCAGTAACAAACTATACTGTTCTATCTGTAAAATAAAACACAGAAACGCTCGTTACGCATATTTGTACAAATATGAGATAAGCCACCAGCCACCGTCAAGGCCTTTCTGTATATGGTGGTCCTAACTCTAACAATGAGAGTCCCAATGTTGGGTCTCATATATATGTTTATAAATTGAGAGCCAACTTACCTAGAAGACACCCCTTAAGGTCTCCAAAATGGCTGCTGTGGATCAGCTCCCCCTGTCAGCAACTGATCCCAGACATGCCCACAAACAGAATAAAACCAGAATGGAAGCTGCTCAATCAATTTATTAAGTAAATGTTAAACAGGTGCATGAAAGGCAGGGGGGTAACCTGCTAGCCACAGAAACAAAGGGAAAAAATTGCCTCAGCACACTGCCATAAACCAGTAACAAACTATACTGTTCTATCTGTAAAATAAAACACAGAAACGCTCGTTACGCATATTTGTACAAATATGAGAAAAGCCACCAGCCACCGTCAAGGCCTTTCTGTATATGGTGGTCCTAACTCTAACAATGAGAGTCCCAGTATTGGGTCCCATATATATGTTTATAAATTGAGAGCCAACTTACCTAGAAGACACCCCTTAAGGTCTCCAAAATGGCTGCTGTGGATCAGCTCCCCCTGTCAGCAACTGATCCCAGACATGCCCACAAACAGAATAAAACCAGAATGGAAGCTGCTCAATCAATTTATTAAGTAAATGTTAAACAGGTGCATGAAAGGCAGGGGGGTAACCTGCTAGCCACAGAAACAAAGGGAAAAAATTGCCTCAGCACACTGCCATAAACCAGTAACAAACTATACTGTTCTATCTGTAAAATAAAACACAGAAAT
>WWET01004548.1:56957-68778 GCA_011038615.1 Limnodynastes dumerilii | reverse complement strand
AAAGCACATCAATTACAGGTAGAATCACATTCAGAAATCAGAAGCTCTGATGTGTGTACCCTAAAATAGGGGATATTATTATTATTATTATTATTATTAATAATAATAATATGTACAGTTGCTTATGATTGTATAGAAAAAAATAAACATATACTCACACCAACCCAAGACACACAAAACAAACAAAATGCAATGTACACTTCATCCACACACCCAGGGGTGCAGCAAATAGTGGGACTGAACCAAAGTGTAGAAATTACCTGGACAAACAGGTAAAAATTTCCACCTGCTGCAATGCATTTTATTTGTTTTCATACAGGGAATATACTGTCCTATTGTCCTAAGTGCACCCAAATACTGACCAGCTTTTATTCTGAAACTTTAAACTTTAGAGTTAAGCTACAAACCTTCCCCTCTCAACTCTAGTCTGTCTGCATTGTTTAAATTTGCCTCCTCCTCCAAGGTGCAAATTTGCTCCTTTATACTGCTGTTGAGGCCAATGGGTCACTAAAGAAACAGGGACAAATCTGAAACAAAAATCCAAATGCTGGAATTGTGAGATGCAATCAGGCCAAATAAGTGACAGGGACCCACAATATATTCTGCATATTAGTGCATTTAAATAATGGACAATGCACTGGCAATGTCACAGACCATATAATAGCCCAGGACACATAATAACATACCTTCCAGGAGACACAGAGCAGTGCTGGAGAGGTCTACAAACCACATACAGGAAACAAGCAGGATATAAGGGATAAGACTGGTACACACTTCCCTGCTGCGTCAGGAGACACCCATCTTACTCCTCTCACAGCCAATTGTCAGGGTAACAGCAAATCCACCAATAGCAATAAGCCTTTCAAACATATACAGCGCCGCCGCTGATGAGACGCCTAATTTGATTGGCCGAGAGATGTGTTGTGCCTCTGAAGCGTGTGTTGGTATGTCAGTTGTTTCAGGATTTTCTTTGGTAGAGGGAGACAGAGCGTTCTGTGTCATCTGATGATGGTATGCAGTGTATGGATGCAGCGGCCATGTTGGTGAAGACTAACAAGCTATTTATGAGTCCAGTCTATTGCGTCCTCTTCACACTGTGAGAAAACACCAGTGCTGCTTTTCATACCATCTTAACTGTATTGAGTTGTTTTTCTGATTTAAATAATAAATTCAGACCACATAAAAGAAATCTAAAAACTATTGGAGTATATATAGGGCATTGGGGTGCTCTTATAGATCCTTTTAACAACAGAGACAAATAGCTCAATAAAAGCATATTATAAATATTGTAATATAAATATTGCTCTACTCCAATAATTACAACAAGTAAAATATGGTTTACCAGATTCTTTAGTTCCAGATTTTATGGGCTATTTTTTATTTTATTTATTTTGATATTATTATTTCCTATATGTATAATTATAACAACTGATCAATATAAAATACTTGCTAATGACCCTTAATTTAAAAAATGAATATTCAATGACATAACTAAAGACAACATTATGATTTTTGTGACCCTCCTCCACAGGGTTGCTGACTCTCCTGGAATATCCGGGAGACTCCCGAAATACGGGTCTATCTCCTGGTATCCTGTGAGAGAGTCGGCAAATCTCCTGCAGGGGACTTGAGGCTGTGGTTTCATGCAAACCCTAGCAATATTACCATTCCTAGTGTTACTAGGGACTGGGCGGGATCTGATGCCGCAATTAGCGTCATTAAGCCCTGCCTCCACCCCTAGTAATACTATGAAAAATGGCAATTGGTGGTCAAGGGGCGTGGCTTCAGGACACGATTTGCATAAATTCACACTGCGAGTCCCTGCTGCAGATCCTCTCATTGGGATGGCAATTGGTGGTCAAGGGGCGTGGCTTCAGGACACGATTTGCATAAAACACGTTATTAAGCCTCACCCTATACCGGCCGGAGGGTTGGCAATACTTTCTCTTCCCCTCTATTCTATTTATTTTACTTCTCTATATACCTCCCTATTCTCTCTTGCACTTTACATTTTTTACGTTATCTACGTATCTTTTCCTTACGTAGATTGCGTAAATGTGGTCTTTCTAATGTACAGAGATTTGCAGAAGTCCAGATTTGTACAAGGGAAACTCTTATAATGTACATGAATAACGGAACGCCAGGGTTTCCGGCTTTTCAAATCATCCTTACATGATTTATGCAAATCGCATCCTTAAGCCCCACCCCCTTTCCATCAGTACCGTAATTAACACTGCGAGTCCCTGCTGCAGATCCTCTCATTGGGAAATAGGGATAGCCGAAAGTTGCTTTTTGTCTGTCCCTATTTCGAATGTGAGCCGTTTCATTATTTTTTTTCCATTCTTTTTCAGAAGTGGCACCGCCAGGGACTTAGGGTTAGGCTGCGGGGGGGGATTTAGGGTTAGGCTGCGGGGAGACGGGACTTAGGGTTAGGCTGTGGGGGGACGGTTTTTCGGCTGTCCCTATTTCGAATCAGAGCCATCGCTGAATTTTTTGTGTGTAAATTGGTGAATATGCGTTTTGCATACTCACCTATTCATTTTCAGAATAGCCGCCGCCGGACAACCGGACCACTGTAGAGGTGAGTAACCCTCTCTGGAGACTTAGTGTGCGGCTGTAGGGGGGAGACTTAGGGTTAGGCTGCAGGGGAGGGACTTATGGGGGTTAGGCTGCGGGGGGACTTATGGTTAGGCTGCAGGGGTTTTAGGGCTAGGCTGTGGGGGAGGGACTTAGGGTTAGGCTGTGGGGGGGACTTAGGGTTGGGCGGCACGGGGGGGAAGACCTAGGGTTAAGGAGTGGGGTTCCTTACATTTCGGAGCACCTTGTTCCAGGGATTGAGGCATAAGCAGTCGATATCCCAGGCAGTTCGTAATTGTCTAAGAGCGAACAGCCCTATCGAAATAGGGCCGTTTGCAAGAGGGACCCACTCTCCTTAATTCCATGGTTGGGTGGGGCTTGATGACGAAAATTGCATCATCAAGTCCCACCCATTTATTATGAGAGGAAGGGGGTTCTATCACGTGGGAGATTTTCAGGCTCTCCTGGGATACCAGGAGAACTACCAGAATTTTGTGAGTCTCCAGGAGAGTCGGCCACCCTGGGGAACGCCCACTTTTAAACTCCACCCCTCTGCCAGAGAAGGTATTTAAATCGTACAGTAACTGCTTAGTTAAGTTGGATGTGAACCTCATTTATGCACCGAACCTGCTTTCCGTGGGGCGGGGCTTAAACATTAAGGTAGGGGTCAGGGTATGGAGGTGTCATAGGTACGAGGGGAGAACCGACACCAGGACGTCACATAGAGGGTGGGGTGCAGTCTGATTTACAGCAGGCCGAGGTGCAGGGATATCCTTGTTGTGCTGCAGCCTCCTACACCTCTCCAGCAGCAAGAATCCTGTTGCTGTAAAAATAAGGTGATTATCAGCGGATTCCCTCTCTCTCCGGGACCGGGACAAAAGGCCCCTGATGGCGTCCCTGCTCGCATGTACGGAATTTAGGATTGCACTGTCTGAACTAAACTTATTCTGCAAAGAAGTCACAATCGCGGACTGGGCCTGGTCCTCTGTGCTTAAATAAAGGAGACGCTTTAATAGAACATTGGAGTAACATTTTGTCGCTGACTAAACTTCTGAATTGAGAGCAACAGTGACACCTGCAGGTTATATTTAAAATGAAAGTATGGGCTGGATCCAGACCTGCGCTTGTCAGGTCACTCCCGCATGCAGGGTCGTATTCAGAGATCCATTTTTGCAGGCAGTTCCGTGCATAGTTTTACGATTCGATGAGCTACGATAATTACGATAATAACCCTAGCGTAGCAACATTCGTATGGAACTCTGTTCCGTACAAGCTATTTGCGTACAAATGGGCTGTGCTTCCCCTCTGCCCGCTAAAGTAGGCGGGAGGAAGCATGCAAAGTGTACAGTGTGGGAGGAGCCTCCAGTCCTATGTGTGTATGTGTAAACAGTACAGTATGAAAAATGTGCAATTAAGTTTCATTTGATAATGCACATTTAATCTAGCGTCTTGATAATATTGTTCCTCTAACGCAGCAAAGCATGGTTTTATTTCCACATTAAATCCAGCACAGCGATCTTTCCTGCTCATATTTCCACATAAATGAAGCTCCGAGGTACCACGTTCAATCACAGTTAATGGCTCTACAATCCAGACACTTTCCCCCGGCCTATTGTTTATCGCACTTATTTCTCCTCTCTCGCCCTCCCTCCATAAATCACACCGTTTATTTTTGTTTTTATGCTGCTAAACCCTTTTTACAGTATCTTGGTGACAAGAATTTATAAAGCGCAGCGTCTAATGCTGTGTTATTGTATCCATTTTTCCAAACACGGATCAATTAATAAATACCTGAGAGAGTTGTTTTCCTCTAACCTGATGTGAACAGCAATCACTGTCTAACAGAATCCCAGTACCTCTGCATTATACATTGCCCCCCCTTAATCCATCAAGGATTTTTGGTGTTATGGATAGGAGAGAGTGGGTGGGCTACATCCACTAGACCACCAGGCTATCCATCCTGTAAACGGGCTGATGTCAGCAACACCTGTAAGAGGTGTTTAAAAACGAAAAAATATATATATTATTTTTATCAGATTTTTCCAATCATTTATTGTTTACATACAGATGTGACCAGATACTCCTTTCGCTAAAATGGGAAAAGCCCACCGCACATGTTGTGAAATGTCATGTATAGTGGACCCACCCCCTAGGGAAAGGTTATAGGCACATTTTTACACACCCATTCACATACAAAATGGGAGCTTCCGGGCAGCAAGTAATTCAGGTTTCAGCCCGGAAGCTCCCACTGTGTAGTATGAATGGGTGACATCAACTTCATTGATCATGCTCAGTTGGAGTCCTGATTACAAATAAATGTTGAGTAAACAGACTTTAATACTTTATTTAACAGTCTACAATTAGGTTTACTCTCCATGTTGTGAAAAAAAAAGCCATGGAGTGTAAAGGTGTATGTGGTCACATCTGTATGCCATTCAGCCCCCAACGTATTTTATTAAAAACAACTACTAGCTGCTGGGAGAGTGGCATCCTGGCCAGACATTCAGCACATTCCCCAGTGTATGTTCCATCAGGATGATGGTCGGTGTTTTTTGTTTTTTTTTCGAAAAGGCCGTTTTCTTCCAGCCATTTCTGAACTGGCTCTCAAATCGATTGCTTCTGCCTCACCGAGGTGAAGCAATCGAGCATCCCCAGGACAAAGATGCGGCAGCGAATAGTATTTATCAAACCCTAACCCTTATCCTAATCCCCACCCAAACCCTCTCCTTCCATTACCCTATTCCTAAGCCTCTTCTCTCCACAGCTAAGACCCTAAGACTCTCTGTCACTGCAGCCTTATTCTAAGACTCCCTTCCCCACAACCTGACCCTAAGTGTCCCCTCCCTGCAGCCTGACCCTAACACTCCTGTGCCTGCAGCCTAAGACTCCCTTCCCCCAGCCTGACCTAGCCTAACCCTAAGACTCTCCTAACCACAGCCTGACCCTAAGTTTCCCCTCCCCCGCAGCCTGTACCCAATACTTCCCTCCCTGTAGCCTGACCCCAAAACTCCCCTCCCCGCAGCCAACCCTAAGACTCCCCATAGACTCCTAACACAAAAATTCCCCCATAGAGTCCCCTGTAATACTCACCTGTCCGACGGGTCAGCGGTGGTGCTCTGGGGCATTCCAAATTAATGAATGGGTAAGTATGCCGAAAATAAATTCGCCATACTTACCCATTCATTAATAAAAGTTTCTAACAATTACCAATTTTGAAATAGAGACAGCCGAAAATAAGCTTTATAAATTGAATTTTCGAGGTGGTGAATGCAGCCCCTTCCGTCAGAAATGTGGTATATAAATGCAGAAAACTCTCCTTAAAAGTTTCTGAAAATACCGTAAAACTCTGTCCTGTGCAGTGCTGTCTCTTATATTCGTGCCGCGGTGCACAAAGAAAGACGTGCGCGCTGGCTGATTGAGCCGGTATATTTGCCGCTATTTAAAGAACCTGAACGTAAATAATTGAATAGAATCTTCCTTCTTCAGAACCTGAGAATATTTAATGCACAGAACTAATTGTATTCCAAGCAGAACGTTTCAGCTTTGATTTTGCATATCTGTGATCTCGCCCGATACTGCTGGTGAGCGGCAGCTTCATTAAAACTTAGGTTCCTCAAATATTTCTGAAAGTTTAGATCATTTGATTCAGTTACAGTTCTATCGGCAGGGAAGACACAAGAGATATTATTTTTTTCTGCCTTTCTTTCTTTTGTCATCAATAGTTTTCATTGAAGTTGTTTAAACAGATGGGGTACAGAAAATAAAAGAGAAACGGGAGGGAAAACGGTGAGTTCAAGGACAGGAGGACAATAAAAATGTCAGATATGTGCAATCCCAGAGGGAAACCATAGATTCCTCTAGGGACGGGGCTTAACGGAGCGATTTATGCAACTCCTGCCATTAAGCCCCCCCCTGACTATTAATTACCCACTTTTTAGGTTTATTAGGGATGGGGGCAGGGCTTGATGACACTGCCCTCACAGGGACGGGTTAGCGGTGACTTACACCTCCATAGGGCACACTTATCTCTATGTGGGCATTTACATGCGTATAATACTTCAGTACGTGCGTATCTAACTAACCCCGCCCTCAAATGATAATTTAAATGCCTCTCCCCACCTACTTTCACATAACTTTGCCTGCACGGATTTCAACAACGCCCCTCTACACGTATGTCCCCAAGTGCGATTCACAAGTACGCGTCTAACGAACTTCCGTGCATAAATTCAACGTCAACAGCGTAAATAAATTTACTACGCATGCGCAGTTACTCCGGTCCTAAAAATACGCACAGAACTCCACGCAAAAACGGATCTGTGAATACGGACCCTTGTGTTGACAAGCAGGGGGGCAGGAGTTAAGGGTGTGGTTTGCATGAAATTTTCGTGAGTCTCGCGGATATTCCGGCAACCCTGGATAAGTGTATTTACAAGAACAGTACAAGACTGGATCTAGACCCACGCGAGGTGCTGAATACGACCGTATTTTGTGTGTGCACAATTGCAAAAGCAAAGTGAAGTGACAACCTAATATACATATCTCTCAACAATAAAGGGAATTCCACTGTCAGTGTGTATATGACAGAGTACAGATAATAATGGCCGCATTACTAGTAATATATCATTTCCTCTTCTCATACATAGGCTCCAGCAATCGCCCAGAGGATACCAGACGACTAATGACCCATACCATCCATTTTCTAAGCCATACAGATGAGGCGTCACAGCCGTATGTACAGACTGACTCAAAGAATCTTTCGTCATCTGTCCTTGTGAGTTTTTATATTTTTGGACTGCATCCACGCCAGCAATGGGCCGCTGGGTCCCAGGTGCATATTTTAGCCCCTGTGTTCGGGTTCTGTACGCCGCACAGAAAATGCCATTTTCTAAATACACACAGCCAACATCTAATTGTCATCTGTCTCTATTTCAACAATGTAACCATTATGAATGGGTAAGTATGCCAAATTTATTTTTTTGGCAACTAACCCATTCTTTATATTTATGACACTTTCCATTTGCCGGGAGTCGTAGGGTTACCGCCAGGAGTGTTAGGGTTAGGCTATGGGGAGGGGATCCAGCTTAGAAGGTGAGTCTTAGGGTTAGGCTATGGGGAGGGGATCCAGCTTAGAAGGGAAGTCTTAGAGTTAGGCTATGGGAAGGGGATCTGACTTAGAAGGGAAGTCTTAGAGTTAGGCTATGGGGAGGAGATCCAGCTTAGAAGGGAAGTCTTAGAGTTAGGCTATGGGGAGGGGATCCATCTTAGAAGGGGAGTCTTAAAGTTAGGCTATGGGAAGGGGATCCAACTTAGAAGGGGAGTCTTAGAGTTAGGCTATGGGTAGAAGATCCATCTTAGAAGGGAAGTCTTAGAGTTAGGCTATGGGGAGGAGATCCAGCTTAGAAAGGAAGTCTTAGAGTTAAGCTATGGGGAGGAGATCCAGCTTAGAAGGGGAGTCTTAAAGTTAGGCTATGGGTAGAAGATCCAGCTTAGAAGGGGAGTCTTAGAGTTAGGCTATGGGTAGAAGATCCAGCTTAGAAGGGGAGTCTTAGGGTTAGGCTGCGGTGAGGGGATCCAGTGTAGAAGGGGAAGGTTAGGACCAGGCTGCGGGGAAGGGAGGGTCAGGGTAATGGAAGGGGAGGGTTAGGGTGAGGATTAGGATAAAGGTTGGGGTTGGAAAAAATGGTTGCCAGTCAGTGCTATGGATTCCTTGTGGGGTTCTTCGATTCCGTCACTGTGGCAGGGCAGGAACAATTGCTGGCGGTGGGATGTCAAACACAGCCCACTCGTAAAAGGGCAGCAAATCACACCCCCTGTGTTCACCACAATACTTCATAAATCTTCAACTGATGACCTCCGGTGTCAGTACACAATAGAGTCTATTGGAACCAATACGCACTATTCAAAAGCTCGTTAAACTGTTGGTACAAATACTTTATTGACTAAATGTTTCAGGAATAATAAACCACTGATCTATAGGGATTTACACACTAGATATTTATGACCTCCCTAATGAAGAGCCGCAAGCTCGTTTATTGAGTAAAAATGGTAATTAATTGTCTCACGAGAGTCATCGTTGTAATAATTAGTGTAAGTGGTAAACATCAGCTAAGTATCATTAATAAGTCACTTCCTCCCCAACAGGACCAGTGGTGAATAACGTCACATAAACAATGGGGAAATGAGAAACATTGGGCCAGATCCTGAGCTACGTACGAATGCGTATTTCCGCCAGCCGCTGTCATAAAATCGCCATTTTGTATTTACTGCACATGCGCGCTGCGGATGTTAAGCAACGTAACTCTGATCGTACGTAATTTCAACTTAAATACGAACAAAGTGGTGGGTCAACCATACGACACCCAGAAATACGCTTTGGGGGCGGAGCGAGGCGTTTAAATCGTACAGTATGGGCCGGGTTAGGGCGTTACAGGCCTAAGCCAATACGTACATCCGTACTTACGCTTGGAAAAGTTAAGGTAGGGTTTGGTAAACGTAAAAATGAGTAAACTACGTACCTCCTAGTACATATGATAGCGTAAATACGTTACGCGATAGAACGTAAAAAGAACTTCAGGTTCTACCCCGTTGTACTGAAGCCACAGATGTGATTTTGCAGTGTAAAGACAGAATGCGCGAGGAGTCATTGGGGCGCATTTATTATAACGCTCATTGTGAGCGCACCTCGCAGCGAGTCTTGCACCTGTTTCCGACAAATGTAATATATCTCACCTGTCCGGTGAAATCCCATGATGATCTGCGGGACTTTCGCCGGGATCGAGTGAAGAATTAGTTCCCGCACATGCGCAGTAGTTGCCTTTTGGGACTTAGAAACTTTTGTCCCAAAAGGTAAGTAACACTGCGCATGCGTGGGAATCCGAAGCAGACGCGGCGCCGGGACAGGTAAGAAATCTGTTTATTTTGTATTGTTTTTTTAAATTATTATTATATTAAAGTATTTTTATAAAAAATGTATTATTAATCTATGTAAAAAATGTTTTTTATATTTTTTATTTTTTGTACATTTTCATTAGTGTTTTACATTACAGCGGTCTCCCGATATATACCCCCCTTTTCCTCCCCCTAATAACAGCTATTAGAGGGAACCTGACCTGAAAACGATCTTTATCTCCTGAAAATGAAGGCATCACCATTTAGTAAATGGAGCCCATTATCGGTGTGTCAAAGAATCGTAGCGATACCGCCGATCACGCTTCTGATAATTATACCCTACCTTTAATGCACAGTCTGTGCGCCTATGCTGCACATTTTAAGTTACACCCACTTGACCGCCATCAGGGGGGGTTGCTGGCAGTCTCATGGGTCTTGTTGCACGAGTGAAGTCTAGTATTGTATACTGCCAAATAAGTAGAATGTAAATATAAAAAACCTGAAACCGTCACTGCTATTTTACTCCCTTATTTCGTTACGGAAAGGTCAAAACCTGGACATCGCCAGCTGCGTCCATACCATTACACGGTGACTCAGATCATCAGACCTCAGGAAATCAGCCCTTAAATTAAAGCCATTTTTAAAGTTTGATTTTTTTTCTTCTTCTTTTAGCTGTATTTTATACATTTGCATGAACGGAGACAGCGTGCTGTGAGTTCAGGAGAAAAAGTCATTTGCTTCAGATAATTTATCACAGAGATAGACGTACCTTGTGACAGAAATACCTTGTGCGGCTTTACATAACAGGCTGCACGTACAGCAATGGTGTCAGAGTTCTCTATTACCATATACTCCAGAAATAGGCTTTAATTATTCCCTTACATTCCTAGTGAGAACAAGAGGTTTTAAAGGCTCTGATTAAAGCTGGGAAGAAACGATTATCTATCACCAGACTCTGTCTGCTTACAGAACGCGTGTCAGGACATTTGATTTTACTATGCGTCGGGTTCCATGCTTGCATTGTCTCTTACTCCATACAACATTTATCTCGGAGTCTCTGTGAAAATTTAAGATTAACTATAAAGCTTTTCTGAGAAGAAATTTAGTAGACTTTGCTTGAGAGCCAATTTACAATAATGGTGGTTATTTATCTTTTACCACGTGTTGTTTGGCCATTTACCCAATAGACAGATGAACATCCATAAGCCTTAATATTATTTATTTTACTTTCTCTGTCTATTTTTTTTACATGATGTCCAGTTTGCTGTCCCCGGCTGTTACTAGTGTGATAAAGGAATGCAGAAAGTTGAAGGTTAAAAGTTATTTTGTCAGTACTAAATGACTGTCAGGTTTAACTTGTTGTAACCGAAGATAGCTACCATTCTCCATTTTTTTAATGTGCTTTTATGGAAACGTGTTATTAATACTGTGTAGAACCAAACGTTCAAGGCCAAGACATGCCGATAAGAGTGTTCTTGGTAGAAGCAGAGGGTACGTGTGTTACATCCTGGACAGTTGTAAACTGTTTTGCCTCTAGGGCAGACCTGGACCAGTTATTTTTATTTGTGGGCATTATCATGAACTGCCACTAGGGGCTGCTGTTGGACCCTTAACTAATTAATTATCTTCCACCTGCTCTACCTGCACAAATAGGACTTCCTTTTACTTAGTGTCTGCATGTCATTAGTAGTTGTTTCTGGTGTGTGTATGCTCTTTGATACCTTTCAGACCTCATATATGTTATACGTCCGGTACTCTGAATACAGGCCTATATTCTTATTATTTCTCCTGGTTTATTATTTACTTATTGTCTGTATTACTTTCTGTGCACTAATAAACACTGTTGATCTTATCACTTCTGTCTGGTTATTAGAGCTTAGCTACACCTGGGGCTGCCTTCCAGAGGCTTTGACCTGCTGGGTGTCCTGCTGCACAAGCCTATCCCCACCATCAGGGACCCTAGTGAAGACCATGCCCCAGTTAGATGCCACATCCTGGGAGAAGCCATATAACAGCATGATATTAACATTATGCAATACTAGCTAATACTGCATATGTGAAATATAGAAATTAGTATGATAATAAATACCCATTAACTTTCTTAAAACATGATTAGAACATAATAAGGTTATAAAAATAATAATAATGGGCTGGATCCAGACTTAAGTAAGTGCTTGAAAGCAGGGCCGGATTAAGCCTTCGGGGGGCCTGGGGCACTTGAGAAAGGGGGGCCCTATGATCTAAAATTAAGAGCATAGGGGTAGATCCAGAACTCCGCTTGCAATACGCTTCCCCGCGTAGCGTATTCACGCGTGTGTACTTTCTATACACTCCCCTTGTCACACCCCGTGAATGT
>WWET01004547.1:98905-117959 GCA_011038615.1 Limnodynastes dumerilii | reverse complement strand
TTTAAACAGTCTAACTATAATACTTTTGTTATTTCACTTTTTTTAGCACCTTAGAAATATTATTTTCTACATAAATTAAATTACAACTACATTGTATAATATACACAACATGATGGGAATTGCACGTAATGAATTGCGAAATTTGAAGGGATTTTTCATTTACAACAATAGACTCATATTTAGACTTTTCCATATTAAAGGTCTGACTGCCTTTGCACAGACCGCATCTATGGAAACCCTTTGTGCGAATATTAGGTCTATTCTTATCAGGTAAGGAGCTCCAAACTAGCATTTTCTTAAGCTTATCAGCACGTCTATAAATAAACCTTGGCTTTTCAGGTAGTGCCTCACCTATGATCGGGTCATTCTTAAGAATTTTCCAATGAGTACTGTAAACTTTTTCAATTTTTCTAAAATTGGTGTTGTATTTGGTACAGAAAGACCATTGGTGATGGTCTGATTTGCTTTTGACTGATGAAGGATTAAGTATCTCCATTCCACTTCTTTAACTTTTTGTTTCACCTGTTCTAAAAATTCTCTATTATATATATTTTTTTCCACAAATTGGTTTGTCATTCTCACCACCTGTTCTTTATACACAGATTCTTCACTACAGTTCCTCTTAAGACATTTATATTGTCTACCTGGCACATTTTTTTAGCCATTCCTAAAGGTTTTAGTATGAAGTATCTTATCCTTCACATATAAAGTCAAGTCTAAAAAATTAATTTCACCTTCTCACATCCAGGCCTTTTGGGGCATACAAATTATAAATAAAACATGGAAGATTAATGATTTAGAAAAAAGATTAGCCATGGCAGAAATGAAGCACATTTTTGAGTTACAGTTACTTCATCCAAAAGGTTTAAATTTAGATTTTGAGTTGAAATGGTTTCTGCAGTTTTTATTATTTATCATATGTAAATTTTCCCCCAATCATCTTATTTTGTATAGTATTATTTCTTCTTTTGTTATTAATTATATTGTTTATTTACTTTATTTACTGTTATTTCTATGTCCGTAATATAATAATTGTATTTGGGGGGTTTTCCTCCTATTAAAATTAACACTTTAGAATTTTTTTCATATGTATTTATTTCTAATTATCCGTAAATCTTGTTTAATTTAGATTGTTATTTTTTGTGAGTATCCTTTTGAAATATGGACTCACATTTAGGGGTTTTGTGCCTTAAAGAATTTTTTTGGGGGGCATGTATTTTTCTAATTGACTCTTTATGAATATTTGCTAGTCTTCAGCTTCAATATAAAGTGTGTCTTTTTACAAGCCTGCATTGTGTGTATTGATCATGTTCTGTTTAGAGTGTTTTCAGTTTTAATGTTAATATCTCTTTAAATCATGTCTCTATATTTAGGTGGAACTGTACCTTTAAATTATGTTGGAACTATTTGCGGGCGAGAATTTCTTCTAATCATTAATATGATATCTATTTTTCTCCATATGTATAAAAATAGAATATGATGCATTGTATAATTTTGTATATGTGGAATTTTTTTTTTTATAAAAATCAATACTTGTTATCTTCTGGATTTATGTCAACCAATAATTTTAAAATGTATAGGTTTATCTGTCTATAAATTTGCAAGGTGTCATTGTCATTTTATTGTTGTTTAATTCTGAACATGATGAACGTTGTACGCTAAATGTTTATTAAAAGCCGATAACAGTGCTCCAATGAATGATAAGGGTGGGGTTTAAAAACCCTGCTTACCTGTGTTTCCCTTATACACCTTGAGAAAGGCTGTGGAATACAGCTGAAATGCGTTGGTGGTTGTAAGGGGAGCCTGCTGTTTTGATTTCTGTCTGGCCGGTGTTCGAGATGCTCCATTCGCCACTATCTATAGCTGTTATTGAGACTGTTTATTGTTCTTATGTATGTCCTGTTTGGAAGATTAATACATTTGTTAGTTTTTAACTTTAACTATCTCTGTTTTTATTGTTTGGAATATGGTACGCAACTTTTAACTTTCAACCCATGTGATCTGATGGAGACACATGGTCCACACATTGTTTCTACAGCCGATTGTCTGCTAAGGGAGAGAGAGAGCTTATCCTTGGGACTAGTAACTTTCTTTATACTTGGACAGTCTGCCCAGTTGTTTATTTAAACTATTCTGACCCTAGACTCTATTTACCTTCAATTTAGTGTGAGATTTAGGATATCCTTATATTTATCCCAGGCTATTCCACTTATCTATCACCTTTTCAGTGAAGTAATTTTTTCGCAAATTTCCTCTGAATCTACCACCCTCCAGTTTATATTCATGCCCTCATGTTCTATTACACCTCTTCCTTTTTAAAAAGTGGCATCACTACTTCTCTCTTTCTGCTACTAATTCTTCTCCCTATGCAACCAAGCATCTGACTTGTCTTTCTCATTGCTTTGTTACATTTCTTGGCTACCTTTAAATCACATTAAATAATGACTCCTAGATCCCTTTCCACCTCAGTAGTTTCTAATGTAGTGCCTTTAATGATATATTGAGCTTTTGGGTTTTTGTGCCCCAAGTGCATGATTTTGCATTTTTTGACAATAAACTGCAGTTTCCAGACTCTTGACCATTCCTCCAGTCTACCTAGATCCTCCCTTATTTTGTATACCCCTCCTGGCGTGTCTACCCTGTTGCATATCTTTGCATCTGCCACAGGCAATATCACCTAAAAAGATAATAAATAGCACTGGTCCAATTACAGAACCCTGGGGTACTGGTTATCTTACCATCCCCAGAAGGGATTCTATCTACTACAATCCTCTGTTGTCTGTGCTGTATCCATGCAACCATCTTTAAGTCCAATCCCAAAGTTTCTAGCTTATTTAACAGTCTGCGATGTGGCACAGTGTCTAAAGCCTTACTAAAATCTAGATAAGCTATATCTACAGCTCCCCCTATATCTTAGACTTTACTGACCTAGTCAAAAAATTCTATAAGATTTGTTTGACATGATCTTCCCCCAGTGAATCCATGCTGCTTGAGATCCTGTAAATTACTAGATTTAAGACACTGTACAATTTGTTCCTTTAACAGTGTTTTCATTAATTTCCCTACTACTGATGTTAGACTCACTGGTTGGTAGTTTTCTGCTTCTTCGCTACTTTTACTTTTATGCAGAGGGACGACATTAGCTATTTTCCAGTCCTCTGGAATCACCGCAGTTATTAGTGACTGATTGAATAATTCAGTTAATGGTTTGCCAGTGCCCCTCTAAGCTCTTTTAGTGTCCTCGGAAATATCCCATCTGGTCCTATTGATTTGTCCACTTTTAGCTTTGAAAGTTCTTTTAAAACCTGCTCCTCAGTGAAAGTAGTAGTAATTGCCCCCATTGTATTAATAGCCTTTCCATTTAAAAGTGGTCCCTTCCCTTTTCTTTCTTTTGTGAATATTGAACAGAAATACTTGTTGATGTTCTGCCATAGTCCTTTCACCCTCAAGGAGACTCCCACTCTCCGTTTTAAATGCCACAGGGCTACCTTAACAATCCGTGTAATGTCGGCACGGACATTGTTGCTCCCCACCTCCCCCTTGCCCTCTCCGGCTAATCTAAATACCTCCCACCTCCCACTTTTACCCAAACCTTTCCTTACGCTGCCTCTTTTTGCCTAAAATACTTTTTAGAGACCGCGTGGAGGCAATCTACATACCAAACTGGTATGTAGATTGCGTAAAGGACATTCTATGCATGCGTAGTAGGTCCTTTACTAAAGATATGCACCTAAGTAGCGACTGCTTCTTAGGTGTGAATATGGTCCCTGTAATGAATTAAAAATTTACCCACTTCTAGTGGAGCTTGCTGAAGACTCACCCGTTTACATCAGATACATTAAAATCTCCTTATGATTATTACCTCCCCTTTTAATGCCATTTAACAATGTATAGCAATAGGTCATTGTCCATTTCCTCCTCTTGCCCTGGTGGCCTATATATCATTCCAGTACGAAGAATAATCCCCTGGGTTTCTATGGTTACCCAAAGTGCCTCAGTTTTTTATTCCCTATTAAAGTTGAGTTGAACCATTCCTTAACATATATTAATATGCCTCCTCCAAGTTTTCCAACTCTATCCTTCTTACATAAATTATAACCTGGTATAGCTAGCTCCTAGTCATGATTTTCATTGCACCAGTTCAGGGATTGTATTTCCTAAACTCCTAGCATTGCGCACATTACTCATTTAATAAACAATTGGATACATCAAATAAATAAGAGATGACCACAACTTCATAAAGTAGCCTACTGACAAGTATAAGGCACAGGTATCAGCTTGGAGGGTCAAAATGTCATAGTCAATCAGATATAGATATAGAACTGCTAATCAGGGGTGAAACTACCATTGGTGCAATGTCACCGGGGCCCATGATGATACAAGGGCCCACAGCCGTAATCACTGCACCACCGAAGCTTCCCATCGGGTTACCTGGGATATCATCAGGGCCAAAGCAGATTTTTTTGCACCTGAGCCCACAACTCGCTAGTTCTGCCTCTTCTGCTAATATTATTATCATTGAGAATCTTTGTATATATCCACCAACCAACAACAGATGCTGTCTAGAAATCTGTGAACTGGGTCATTACTATATAAGCATGTGTCCATAGGATAAGTCTCGGAAAAGCTACTTTGTAGTTCCTTGAAAGGGAATTTGCACTTTATGTACCTGTTACATGAAGCACGTTATTGTGTCCCAATTTTAGGTTAATATATGGGGTGGTAAAAAATTATTACCATATATTTTCCCCATTAAATATATAATTTTACCACTTCATCATTTCACCCACTGGTCCCAATCACCTGAAAAGTGCAGCTTGTTGTTTCTGCATATGCAATGCCCATCAATAAACTAATAAGTAACATACAACAAAGTCCTGCTAACATCAGTCCTAAAGATCTGTACATGTAATTATGAGGATGTCAGAAAGACAATTTAAACAATTAGATACGGAAACTCAGATTCTTTATTGTACGCCTTAAATGGGGTCAATAGGGCAAATACTGCACCTTTGCATAGTATATAGAATAAGTATTAGTCGATTACCTGAGTTAAAAAAAAGTTTTACTAAGCTGGAAAGTGGAGATCCTGACCATAGAAACCAATCAAATTGTAGCTGATATCCACTAGTATATAATAGGAAAGTAAAGGTGGCCATACACTAGAGCGATTATCTGCCCGATCGTTCAATTATCGTGTAATTGAACATAATATTGATGTAGTGTATGGTAGCGATTTTTGGATCGACCGAACGATAATCGTTCCAAAGGTGCTTTCGTTTGATGATTTCATCGTGTTAAATGTTTGATTATTGTCGTGTGAAACCATGTGATAACTTGTAAAATCGCATAGTGTATGCCCATTTAACGATAATCGTGGAATCGTTCACGATGCAGTGACAACACTTGTACGATAATCGTGGAATCGTTCACGATGCAGTGACAACACTTGTAGGCAGGACTATGGGAAAAGATATGACAGGTTTATGTGTACGTAGCGTGTGGTGCGTCCACTATCCTGTCATTATTCTTCCTGGCGAAATCTCATGTTAGCACTGTCTAATCTTTGCATTGCAACACAAAAGATGTGTATTACCAAAGACTACTCGGCACCACACCAGAAGATAAAGGGATTAAAGCGGTCTGGCTTTGGGAACCGGGACTATTTTTATTTTGCCTGTGGCACTATAGCAATAGACATTAATCAGCAGAATAATAACAGAATAATAACATAAGTGTTTGGCTGCTGTGGGGGCTACATGTTTACACTGGAGTTAATGTGCTGCCATTGTGCCATTGTGAAAAGTACAAAGTATTATTTCTCAGAAGGTGTAAAAAAAACGCAGACCACACAATCTCAACCAAGAATTATCTTTATTGTCCAGCAAAAATGTATTTTTTGGGGTTTTTATTAACGAACATTTCAAACCTTAATTGAAATGGTCAACGATGCCAAACAAAAAAAAGAAACAAAAGGTTCTTGCAGCATATCCAAAAATGATAACATAATAAAGAACAAAAGACTATATAGAAGAACCAAAGACTACATTAAACGGTTATATTTGTCTTCTTGCGTTTTGTTTGGCTATACTTTTTATTTCAACAAGCTGGCAAAAGATGGAATCAACGTTTTTATTTATTTTGCGTAGTTGCTGGATGCAATCTTTAGCCATAGTTATGATAGCCTGGTTGGCCTTCTCCTCATCCGGGGTATGCTCTCCACTAGAACTGGGAGTGCTTTTATCTGATATAACTATGACACCTGCAAAGGTAAAATGGACACACTCAATATTTTACATCTGTTTTCACTATAGATGCTTCGCCGGACACCAATGTGGACCCTCTGGATGAAAGTGGCATGGTGAGCATGACATACAGTAAATATTAAGACACAAACGCTCCTTTGCCCATTTCATTGTTTTTTATTGTTATAGGTATAAAGTGTATTTACTATATTCTGTCATTTTGCCATGAAACAGCCCCATCGCCATAAAATACCGAACATATGAGTCACGGGTCACCTTTGCAATGAGATTGGCATTTCTATAAGTAGATTGCTGCAAAGGTGTCCACATCTCACTCTCCTCTGGATGATGTAGTGTTTCCAGACCTTCAGGGGGGTTAGCATGTTGGGAGTTTTACCTGCGCAATAGATTATGTACGGCACAGGTTGCAAGCACAACCCAACACAGATTTTGATGTTTCATGTTAATGTTCATGTTAATGTTTGTGTGATAAATCCTAAATGTATTGCTCATGATTCCAAAAGCATTCTCCACAACACGCCTTACATGAGATAGCCGATAGCTTCTTTCCGTTGTCAAAACTCTCTGCGGGAAAGGGCGCAGAATGTGTTGATGAAGGGCAAACGCCTCATCTGCAGCAAAAACAAAGTTAAGGCCATATTTGCACTCACTTTTTGATGTCAGATTTAATTTGCCATCCTTCATGTGGTCCATGAATGTTGTCTGCTCAAGTGCACCACCGTCTGAGACTCTTCCATTTTTGCTCACATCAACATACAAAAATTCGTAATTTGCATCCGCGATTGCCATCAACACAATGCTACTTTATAATTGTAGTATTGAGAACCACCGTTTGCAGGTGGCATGATTCTCACATGCTTTCCGTCAATGGCTCCTCCTCAATTAGGGAAATTCCATTTCCGTTCAAAGTCTTCTGCAACTCTATGCCACTCCTCAGGGTTTTGGGGCAACTGCAAACCAAAAATAACACATTATTACACTTGCCGTATTTTTAGTGTACACATACACAACAGCCCTCCGTTTTCAGCAAAGGCCATGCCTCTACATCGCAAGTCATGGAGGAAAGTAGCCGTTCACAATACAGCACACCACAACCATGGACCAAAAGAGGGAGAAAAACACCCCATCCACCCGTGGACCCCAATGATGCTGTGACCACTCGGGTTTTGGAAACGGCAGAGAAATACTTCACCACGGACAGATTTGATGCATTGGGGGTGGTGTACGCCAGCACATTAAGGGCCTTGAACACAAAGTGTGCTGACGAGGCAGAGAGGCTCATGAACGAGGTCCTCTACAGGTCCAAGCCCTCGGGGATAACCAGTGGCACCTACCTGGCCAACCTTGCCACCAGTGAGCAGTTTGCCCACCAATATCACGGTGCTCCTTGTGCCTCACCGGCATTCCCTACCTCAATGGGTAGCAGGCCCCACTATATACCATTGGCCCCACAACCCCCATACCCCACCCACAACCCCATGCAGATTTCAGCGCAAACGCTTTTCATTAGGAACAGTTGCAGTAGAAGATATTTATTTAATTATTTATTTTTTTATTTATTATTAGTTACTGTTGTGTGTGTTATTAAAGTTTATTATTTACATTTGCAGTTTTTGCTTTTATTTGTATTGCATTTGTATTTGTTTACCCAAACTTTACAACCATGATATTTTTATATTGTTACCATGTGTTTTAGTAAGGGCCGTAACCTGCTATAGGGCAAAATGTAGAAAATTAGAACAAGAAGCATGCAGTAGTCAATACCACATACCTTAAAATATACCCTTTTCAGGCACTTATACAATGCCTTACACGTCTCTGGTATCAATCTCCCCAAAGCTTGAGCTGAAATTGCGCAGCTAAACTTTAGATCCTCAAATGACCTCCCAGTAGCCAGAAAGCGCAGGGTTGCCACGAGACGTTGCTCAGTCGTGATGGCAGTCCGCATCTTTGTGTCCTGTCTTTTAATGTATGGAGTCACCATATTCAGCAAAAGTTTCGGAAGTCATCAGGATTATTCTCCCGAATTTCATTTAAAAGGGAAATATGAGAGAATGACTTTCTCTTTTTAAGCCATTCTTTCGTCCAACAACACCGCCGTCATAACTTTAGCTTCTTAGCCCTCAGCCGCATCAAGGTCACCACAGTCAGACCGTAGACTCCACACGCAAAAGCATGGTCATCCATCTCACTGGGTTATGGCTGCAATGCATATGAATATACGTGTACAGGAAGTTAATTGCGAATATTTTCTGAAAAAAACCCAGCATGGCGAGGGACGCCCCTTATGTTAATACTGTCTAAAAATCGGACGAGAACTGAAATTTAACGAGTGGTGTATGGAGAAAAGTGATTAAAGTGGTCGGAACATCAGCTTTCCACACATTTTCGGGAGATTAGTGCAGTGTATGGCACCGATATCGTTGTGCTCTCCCCAGAAAAAATTGTGTGCTTTTTCGGTCGATTGCACGCGATTATAGTATATTGGCTCTAGTGTATGGGGGCCTTAAGAGCTAGAATCTGATTCTAGCTCCACTTTCCCAAAACCTCAGCTTAGTAAATCTGTCCCTTAGTGTTAAAATTGTACATTAAGGATCTATCATGCAAATTTTAAAGTTGCTCCAACTTGAAGTTTCTAGTGAGTAATTTTATCAATAATCTCAACTGAAAAGCATCCCCCCCATCATCACTAGTACCCCATGTTTCACAATTGCTATATGATTAGTGGTTGTGATATAAGGCTTTGAAACAAATCAAATAAATTGCTTTTCAGATATGAGGACAATAAAATGATAAAACGTTGAGAATGTTGATACTAGACAGTAGATTTACTCTAGTCTACTTTATTCTATTTTACATATTTAAAACAAACTGACCCTTCCCAAGTAACTGGAGAGATGTTTGGGGTTTGAAATGGGCACAAAGCTTAAGCTTCAAATGTTACCCTAATAGTCAAATTTATCAGCCAGCTCTGTTTGTCAAATTAAACAAATAATTCTTATTAAAAAAAACGTGTTCCTGGTGGGAGCTAACTGCCTTAATTTCAGAAGTGTGTAAGACTGACATTCCTCTCTTGTCTGAAATTGCCTTATTACATTGTTACCCTACAGACAGCACCTCTGATTGCCAATATGTGTTCGGTCACATCTTTCTGGCAGTGAAAACGCCTATAAGACAATTCTGGAAGTCCCATACTATCAGTTCCATTTCCAAAGTTATAGCTAAAGTTTTCTCCTGTTAAATATGGAGACTTTGGGAGTCCTATATTCCTCCAAAGCTACTTTGCCAAAATTTTATGGTTCAAATGGGCTGATTTTATATCTAGGAAATTACACCAACATTCTAATTCAGCTTCTGTTGTTGGTGAAACATCAGAGAGTGCTAAATCAGACACCGCAGTATAAAAGTTTTGAGGGGTTTAATTTTCTAATGCCTCTAGATTCATATTGTTCTCCAGAAGAAATCTTTTGGCCCTTTCTTTTCTTTTCTTTTCTTTTTTTTCTTTCTCAGTTTCTCTACTCTTATTAGAGTTTTGATACTTTTCATAATACGTCATACTAAGAAATATTGTACATGCAATTATTATTATTATATTTGCATATTATGTGTACAAGAATGGAATTGTATTGTACATTATGACCCATGTATCCCCCCCCCCTTTTCTGTACCCTCTCTGTTTTTTAAAATTCAATACAAATTTTATGTTTACAAATAAATGGTTTACCAAATATAATGATTTTCTCAACACTAAAGCATGCAAGCCTAAACCAATTTTGGCAAACCCAGGGCAGATGGTCAGAAAACAAAGTGTTTTCTGTTAATCCAAAGGGTTTCTGGCAAAATAAGAAACCTTCTATTACATTACATCTAGATTCTAAGAGTCAGATTTACTAAGCTGCGGGTTAGATAAGGTTGAGATGTTGCCCATAGCAACCAATCAGATTCTAGCTGACGGTCTCTAGTAGTATGTAATAGGAACGTGAAAGCTAGAATCTGATTGGTTGCTATGGGTAACATGTCCACTTTTCCAAACCCATAGCTTAGTATATCTGGCCCTAAGAGACCCAGAACTAAAATGGTAGCTGCTAACACAGATCTAGTTATTATAACACATTTCCCATACCCCTGAATTAATGTAACCCGAAAATCATCTTCTATAAATTATACCAGGTCAGGCTGGCAAAAGTCTAGTGCTACGCTCCTGTGCGTAGCGTATTTACGCCGAACGTACCACCGATGCACGGCAATAGGCACTCCCCTTGCTCGTACCTAGTTTAGCTTCCATACGCTACCCTAACTTTTGTGTTCGTACCTGTGGCTGTCCGTACGTTCACGATGCTTAGCACGCCCATACTGTACACTGCCCTCAGTGCGTGGTTACGCCTTTCGTATGGCAGGCACACCCCCATGATCGGTAATACGAAGCAGTTACGATTAAGGCCCATACGCAAAGATTTTCAGACCGTAACATGAGCGTAACATCTGCCCCACATATGCGCAGTAAGTATAAATGGCCGTTTTTATGCATACGACCACCGTATACCCGCACATGATCGTAGGTCTGGATCAGGCCCTTCATGTCAGTTTTTCTATCCCTTCTAGTTCAAGGTGCTCTGCTTTTTCCAGGGACTTTTGCCAGGGGCCATTATATATTTATAAAATATTTATTGTTATTCCTATAATTATTTAAGCATTGTTTGAAATAAAACCAAATGTAGACACTGGATATGCAGATGGATCAATGTATTGTGTTTCATAGCAGCTATGAAAAGCCACTATATCTTTATTGGGTAAGTTAGAAGTGGCTCCTTTAGTATCCATCCAGGTTACTAAATTCTACTTGGATTACGTCACACTCCATTCCAGTGTCATGTCATTGTAAATTTATAATGTAACACCTGTATAAAATACTGTAAGTAAAAGTTTATCCATCGCTTCATAACAATTTTTGGCATAGTGTTACATGCCATTTAGAGAACCTAGGAAGATGTTTATTCTAATTTTCCAAAGTACAAAATGGAAGGATTACTCGATATTATGAGAACTAGATCATATTTAGACAGAGTTGGCACATAATGCTGTAATACATAGGGTCATATTTACTAAAGCTTCAGGGAGCTTAGCTTAAATAAAATGAGCTCTCTATACACAAGTCATGCTTAATGCAAGGTTGAACCATTTTGCCTTTTTTTGGCTGCAGCAGAATGAACAGTTTAAATTAGACAAAATGTAAGATGTTCTTTTTACACATTTATTTCATAAAAAAATATACTTTACCATTAGGTTGAAATGCAATTTAAAAAAAACCCCAACAAGCTCTTCTTGACAACCTTACAAAAGTACACACACAAGCATATATCACTTATACTTAGATTCAGTGGTTTCTCCGCAGTGGGATGTGGCTAGTGCTATGATCGCCACCAGTATTTGAAATTAGTTTAGCAGCCATCCTGAGTTGAATTAATGAATTACTCTACCTTTTTATAACAGTGTTATCTTGACTTTACATCTATCATTTAACTTTTACCAGCAAAACATAATAACTTTTCTAAAATACATTATCTGGATTCAGCATCCAAATACTCAACTATAAAGACTTATTTACATCTCACAGCAACTCAACATGTAATAACTTTGGACTGGATCAAACATTCAAATTTGGTTTCATTAGTGTTCATTCCAGTCAGATTAAGGTCACTTTCCACACTGTACACACACATGAAGACCTGTTCAAATAGGTCCATTCCAACCAGCATTCAAAGCAACCCAGACTTCCAACAGAAAGCCAGTTAATGTAAAAGTGTATGGAAAACAAGGAGGACGACACTTTTAGTGCTGTTGTGCAACAGGTTTTTACTCAGCCAATTCTGATAACCAACTGAACTGCAGCAAACGGGGAGACCCACCAATCAACATGACATCACATCCTGTGCTGTGTGTAACAGGCATGAATTTACACCCCCCTTTCAAGTTGGATGGATGCAGGTACAATGTTTGAACAAGTTACAGTAATAACACGAATACATGAAATAAATGAAGAGGAGAAAACGGCATTAACACTATACAACAAAGTCCTGGAACTTTGGGTTGGGTTTGGACACACGTCCAGATCTGGTGATGGTGTATTGAGATTCAGCAGGTTTGAAAGGCATCAGCAACATACATTTCTTTACCCCGTTTGTAGACAACATCCAAGTTGTAGCGTTGAAGCTTGAGCATCATACCCTGAATACGTGACGAAGAGTGACTGATGGTCAGTTACCACTGTGACAGGACGGCCATAAATATAGTCGTGGAAGTGGTGAAATACGAATACTAGCGCCAACAGTTCTTTTTCAATTTGAGCATACCTGGTCTTTGTGTCAGTGAGAGCCCTGGAAGCAAAAGCCACCGGTTTGTTGTGTTGGAGGCACACAAACCCCTAGACCGTTTTGTGAGTCATCGCTTACAGGACCACCAGATCGTGCACATTGAAGTACCACAGCACTGGGGGATTCACGAGCACACTCTTCAACTGGTTAACAGCAGCTATGTGTTTGTCCAGCCAACACCATTCTGTGTCTTGGTGGAGTTCCTGCAATGGTGTCTTGCAGTTCCTGCAATGGTGCTGTGGTTTCACTGCATTGCGGGACAAATTTGGACAGGTAATTGGTAATTCGGAGGAAGCACTGTAGTGCAGGCTGGTCAACTGGAAGCGGCATTTGTTGCACTACAGTGACTTTATTTGGGTCTGGTTTGACACCTTGACTGGTGAGCACATGACCCATATAAGCAACTTCTGTGACTCGGAACCTGCACTTGTCAGGGTTTAACTTGAAGTTCAATGCACGGGCCCTTTTAAGCACAAGATGCAGACACTGATCACGTTCTTCTCTGGTGCGGCCCCACACCAGGATGTCGTCAACGATGATCTCACATGGATAACCTGCAAACAGTTGTTCCATGCAGCGCTGGAAGACTTCACTGTCGGTGGTGATTCCATAGGGCATACGGAGGAAGACATACTGCCCGATTGGGGTCATAAAGGCAGTGAGCAAGGACGAAGCTCTGTCAAGAGGGATCTGCCAGAACCCACACTTTGCATCCAGTGTACTGAATAATTTGGCACCTGGCATGTCAGCAATCACTTGCTCAATGGTTCGGAGTGGATGATACGGTCATAGCAGCACCTTGTTTAAATGCACTGGATGAATACAGAGACGCACAGTTTGATCTTTTGTTTTTTGAGATTAGGGTCTGTCTGTGTTGGTGATTACCATTAATGAAGTAGTTGGTTTTTATTTTGAACCTAAACGCTGAAACATGTTGATGTCATCTGTTATGAGCCGGATTTGACAACAGAGATTTCTAAGTATCCTGGTTCACTGTGTGCTTATCTTGCTAATTTACTGAATAAGAAAATATGTATACTATTGCACTTATCAATCTAACTATATGAATTCAATTATATGTTAACAAGGTGATTCATATGATTGAGATTGTGGCTTACAGTCTGAGGGCCAGATTTACTAAGCTGTGGGTTTGGAAAAGTGGAGATGTTGCCCATAGCAACCAATCAGGTTTTAGCTGACATTCTCTAGTATGTAAAAAGTATGTAAAATGAAAGTGAGAGCTAGAATCTTATTGGTTGCTATGGCCAACATCTCCACTTTTCCAAACCCCCAGCTTAGTAAATCTGGCCCTGAGTGTTCATATAAACTTAAGATATGGAAACATTGTTTTCTTACACTCGTTACAAGTAACTTGAAAATTTATTAAGATGCTTTAATATTGCAACAAATTGTTGTATATTTTATCTATGGCTTTTAATACATTTTTCTGCTGTATAATGCAATAATAAAAAATGATTGATTGACACTTGTGCACCTATCTGTTATGGTACTTTTTGTTTGTTTATGGATATGTGACTATATTTCTTTGATGTTTGATGGTGGTGGATAAGAAGTGGTGTAAATTAAAAATGTGCATACAAATAGCCAATAGAGGAAGAATCAATTCTAACGGGGTCTTACTTCTTACAACATGCAATTCCACAAACTCATAGGTGACATTATTTTTCACATTCCTTCCATTAAAAAACAATCATTATTAGTTAATTAATTGTTAATATTAATATTAATAGTTAATCATTAATAAATCCACTAATTCATATTACATAAATAAATGGCAATAATAAACTATGTCCTTTTATGTCATATATTGTTATATCTCATATACTGTCAAACTATCAACAGTCATTTCGGTGGTTCCATAGAAATCACTAAAGGAGTGTCAGGGAAATCTAGATTTTTGCTGATTTCAATTCTTTTTTTTCCACGTGTCATATTATTAGTTAATGCAGCTGCCCTAGCCATTTGGTACAATTGTGTTGTTTTTATTAAACAGGCTGTCAGGATCTATAATTCACACATCATTAACTGCATCATTAAGACTGCTGAGGCCCTGTGGGTCTTAACTAGTTGTAACAATCTTAAGAACAGGAAAATAATCTCTGCATGCAATGTGCTTTATGTTCCTCTGTTTTAAAGCATATGTTAATGATTACAAAAAATAGGCTTCATTTGTATGGAAATAGAGATACATTTCCCCAGTTCAATAGTCTTTATAAAATGTGTAGCAATAGAAAACATATCTTGGTGTAGAAAGAAACCTCATAGAGATAAATTATTATAAGCCAATTTATTGGTAAAATACAAGCAGTAATGCATAAAATACTGAATCTATTCATAAGATTATTTAACTGAAAGCATTAGTAATGCAAAAGCATAGGCATTTCTTATTCCCAGTGTTTAATTTAAATGTAACAAAAATATGACATTCCAGAGAGAAAAGAAAGAGCTCTCAAGTTTATTTAATGGAAGCTTAAAAGGGAACATCAACAATCTGAATGTCTACATTTATTACCATAACTGCAGACATTAACTTTTTAACCTTCATAAAGATTAGCATTTAATCAGCAAGTATTAATTATTACGTTACATGTTAAGGTACAAGTGAAAACTGTTATGTCAATCAAATTGTGAATAATTAGAATCCCTTAAAAACTGTCACAATAAATACGATCCTTCGTCCTCTAACCACAGTAACAGGTGTCAAACTTTTTAAAAGAAAGCATAGTATAGAAAAGCATTACAGATTGACCTTTCTCTATCTCAGAGAGCTAAATGTGACGTACAATGAATACTCCATCTAAAATGGTGTCCGTTTGCAACAAACATCAGTTTTTATGTCTATTGTCTACAGACATACTTAGATTTATGTTAGGATTGCTCTTTTACGATTCATTGTTTGTGTGGGACATTTGCGAGTGCAGGTTGCATTTTTGTCTGGATCAGGCCCTTGGTAGACAATAAAAGCCCCTTTCAGTGTATGTGTGCATGTATGTGTGTTTGCATGTGTGCGTGTCTGTCTCTCATTATAGCATATTTAGAAAGTTCAAAGATGACCATTAACAATAAGGGCCGGAATTGCTAAAGTGCAATTTTGGCTGCGATTATAAATCGCCAGCCATCACCATGATTTTGGGAACCCAAATCATCGGATTTACTAAGGGGTGGTTTTTGCTTTATAAATCGACAGTGATGTGTTGCGATTTTTTTAAGGGTTAATTTGCTGCGATTTAAATCACAGTGAATTATCTTCACACAAATTGTCACACACCCTGCCCCATTGTTTTTAAATATTTATTTAGCTCTTCTAAAAAATGACAGGCTGTTTCTTCTTGTGGATGCCTCCGGCGAATGACTCATGTTATTACTGGGCCCCTATTTATACCCTCTGATGGGGGAACTCCTGTATAAATGTCAGAAATGTATGTTCTGCCTTTTCTAAATCGCCATGGCGATTGTAACAATAGCAATTTAGAAGAGGCAGCATTTTTGGCGATTTTCAGGAGACATTACTTTGCTGGAAAAAATCACTAAATAAACAGCAATTTTTACAAATCGCTGCTTTGTAAATCCGGCCCTAAAGCTGCAAAATTTGAGTTTACTTTTCCCCATGCATAAAAATATATATAGAAAAATTACTTAAGACAATGAAACATCAAGTCGATTCGATTTCTGATAGGTCTCTGTGATATTTTTTAAACTCCAATCCTTGGTATTTAGGTTCAGGCTAGAATGATGGATGGATGGAAGGATGGATGGATGTTGCTTTTCAGAAATCAGAAATTACAATGATCAATTTTTGTCAAATCATCTGGATAACCAATTACTTTCTTGTCCTTTACTACTGTTATTAAATTTTGAATGAATTGGACATTTTCTGTTTTGTCAAGTGAAGTAAGTATCAGATTGCATTGTGAGTAGTAGTTTAGGGTGCTCAAACATTCCAAACATTTAAATGTAACTATAGATAGGGAGCAACATTTATAAGCTTCTACATACATTACATACAGACAAAAAAGAAATCAAAGTACTTCCTGCGCTCAAGGTCTAGTTTAGGACTTATAATGGTCTCACAATATATTCTATAATGTATATAGCTATACAGTACCAAATATACAATGATATCCAAAAAGGAGAGCACCGATAGAGCGTTAATTTCAGTATAGTGAAGTGTATAGATTAATAGACAGATGTAACAGAATCCCTGTCAATAGAATGAAGTTAAAGTCCTTAGAATCACAGGTAAGTATCCGGTGTATAACAAGCATAGTGATAGTAGATAGGCAGCAGCCAAATGCCCCGCGTCCCTGCTTGGCAACGAAGTAAACAAACCGGCTTCTCACTTCTACAAAGCTAATATTGCACTGTACCTCCAAGTATGTAAAACTTTATTGTGGAAACTAGGGAATTTTCCATTTAAGTCACCAGCAGCTTAGGTCTTTCTGAGCCACAAACCTCTTGCCCAGTGGAGAGCACCGATAGAGCGTTAATTTCAGTATAGTGAAGTGTATAGATTAATAGACAGATGTAACAGAATCCCTGTCAATAGAATGAAGTTAAAGTCCTTAGAATCACAAACCTCTTGCCCAGTATATATTCTACATACATTAGACTGCATCTATTCTATAATATAGGTATCACAAGAAAAAAGGGAATACTTTGGTATTAAAATATAACCCCTCAAATGAAATTAAGTTGTCTACCGCTGATAATGGGTAGAGCGCTAGTGTGTCATTAAGTTGGCTCATCAATTCAATTAAAGTTGACTTAGTCTACTTAATTGAGTTGATAAATATTGTCAGAAACAGGAAATAAATAAAAGTAAAATAATGCCTTTATTGGCTAGCTTAATAGATTTTACTTGCAAGCTTTCCAGTCTACTTATGTCTTTTCGTCAAGCATGGAAGAAAATCTATTTAATTAGCTAATACCATTATTGCACTATCATTTCACTTTTCTCCTACTTCTATCAATGGCTAACACTGTACAACACTTCATTGCCATTTTGACAGACAGCTCCTAAAAACATGACCTGTTAGGAGTACTCAGCCAGGGGATTTGTGAAACATTAATTTATAGCCTCCAGTTGCTGAATATATCAACTGACCAGCTGGATGCTTAGATTATTTTTTTTTTCATGAGGATGGTTTCTAAACTATAATATTAGGGCTGGGGATTTTCTGTTATATGAGAGACGGCCCAGAGCAGACTAGAACAAAGCTCCATTGATTCTCTGAGAACAGGATCTCCAGAGAACGTAAGGTTTACAATCTTGACATTGAACCGTTTGTACATCAGACCCCATCTGTTTCACACATCTCTGTTTCTGAATAAAAATAAATAGCTATAAAATATGGGAGAACTCTTGGTGATCTCAATGTATTTTAACACTTCCAGTTTTGAATTTATAATATGTCCTTAGTGATGATGGAAGCTGAGTCATAAATTATTTCTTCACATTAGGGAATGTTTTTGTACATGCTGCCTTTGTTAATCACAATGTTCAAGATTGTGCCTTTAATTAGGCAGAATGGGGGTGTTTCTTGGAGTCTTTGGTATAATTTTAAAAAATAGAGAATTAAGACATAAAAAAATGAAAAGAGTCTAAATAGTTGGTAACAGAAATAATATAGTCAAAATTACATAACAACAATCATTTCTAAATAAAGAGCAAGACAATCTTATGTCTACATTACTGTCTACAGAGAGCATTTCACTAACTGCTAGGCATTATGGCTGATACTTGTTGAAAAAGGAAAGTAAAGCACGACATATGCATAAGTGACCATGAACGACCAATTGAACTACATCCCACATTGATCAACATGTAGGTATTGGTCTTTTCTAAACCATACACACTGGGTTGATGGGGATTGGTTGGGGCTGTTAGGGTGGGGTTAGGTCAGGTGACAAAGATTAGGAATTGTTGTTTCTGACTGAAATTTCCCTCTCTTTTGAAATGTGTTTCCTTCCCTCCCATATGTGATAAGATGTATATTACTAACATGTCAAATTCTAATCACAATGGGCATAGGTTGATGGTAGAGGTGGTGTCAACATAGAACTTTGGTGCAGAAAACATGTGGGGAGAAATATCTGCTAACAGAGGTGCACCTGTCCTGTGACAGGGTCCTGGTCTGCTTCCTCTGACAAGATGAGTTATGCATTTTGAAGAGATGGAGCCAGGTAACTGGTTGGGTGGTGGGGATGCCTTCTTTGATGACCAATGTCGTCGCTTTAAGATTCCTAAGGTGACACCTTACCTGCTATGCCACCTGTCTCTACCCCAAATTTTATAGCCAATTCAATTTAGCTAATTCAAATTAATAAACCTGTGTCCCATTTTTAAACCTATTTCAGTTGTCTATGTTTTTATTTAAGTAATGTTGAATGATGTAG
>WWET01004547.1:51807-76587 GCA_011038615.1 Limnodynastes dumerilii | reverse complement strand
TACCGTAGGAAAAGTTAAGGTAGGGTTTGGGTCGCGTAATTTGAGAAAATACGTCCATGCAAGGGGTGTGCCATGGGGAGTGTAGCGACCTTACGTGTACGAAAATTTGCACCGCGAAAATACGTACGCACACACGTAGTTCTGGATCTACCCCTATGTTAGTTTGCCACTTTGCTCTCCGGCTTCTGTCATACCATTCAGTTGTTAGTACATATAGTTGACAAACCATTTAATGAACTTAATAATTATTCAAATAATATTTGAATATAATGAAATTATATATAATTTATAAATAAAATGCCCCTTCTTGGCAATTCCCCTGTTTTATAACTTGCCAACAATTTTAACTTTTTTCTGCATGGCTCCCTCATTTTTTATCCCCTGACATACCTACCATTATTCTATATAACTTTATCAGCTCCATTAACAATCCTTCATCTCCTGATTCCTCTAACCTCATCTCTTGGCCTCTCCCAGTGGAGTGATTCTTCTGCACATCAATTTCATTGATTTTGTGTTCTCTAAACTATGCTCATTCTTTCATCTCACTAACTCGACAACCTCATCACTTTATTACCTGAAAACTTTCACCCACCAGCTCTACTTCTTTGCTGTCTAATTCTACAAGACATTCTCACACCTGTAGAAATCTTAGGCCCGGATTCACAACCCCAGATGTATTGCACATACGTCCTTAATTTCGTAATAGTAGCTACTACGCATGCATAGTAACTATATTACGTAATCTACGTATCGTTTAGTTATGTAGATTGCATATGCGGTCTTAAAGACCGCATATACGCAATCTATGTAACAAAATGATACATAGATTACGTAAAATACTATGCATGTAGCTAAGCTACTATTGCGAAATTAAGGATATATGTGCAATACGTCTGGGGTTGTGAATCCGGGCCTTAATCCCTATAATATTAATCAACTTTCTTAATCTGTGCAACAACTTCCTGGCAGAATCTCTAATTTCCACTCTCCTGATATAGCAGTACCTGCTACCCCTCATGTACCAAGATGACTTAAATGCTAGCAATTACACACTAAGGACACACAAAACCTTAGAAAAACTATACCGCAAAGCAGAGCGTCATTGGTGCATATCTCGTTCTTCCCATGATTTTTTACTTACACCAACACTTATCACACTTATCGAAATGCTCTGGACAATGCCAAACAAGCCTACTTCCAATCTTTCATTTCTAGTCAAGTTTATAACCCCAAGCACCTCTTTCTCACATTTAACTACCTGCTGAGCCCTCCTGTACAAAATCCACCTATTTCCATCTGTGCACAAGATCTTTCATTGTACTTTAAGGAGAAGATTGACAAGATCAGACAGGAATTGTCATCCTCCATCTCCTCATCTACTAACATAATGCCCAGCCCCTCTCCTCCACACTCTGGTACCATGTCTTCATTACAACCCAAAAATGAAGAGGAAGTATTTGCCATTTTCTGCTCTTCCTACTCTGCCCCCTGTCCTCTTGATTATGTACCCTCACAAGTCAGTCAATGTCTATCATGTTTGCTTATTCCTACCTTAACTACAATCTGTAATCTCTCTCTCTCTCTACTGCTAACGTCCCGTCTTTATTCAAGCATGCACTATTCACTCTAATTCTGAAAAGACAAACCTCTGTCCCCAACTTTCCTTCAGATTATCGGCCTATTTCCCAGCTTCCATGCTCCTCAAAGCTGCCATAGAGATTTGCCTACACTCGCCTCACTCACTTCCTCTCCTCACAAAATCTTCTGGATCCTCTTCAGTCAGGCTTTCGTTCCTGACACTCTCCAGAAATCTTCTAATTCTACTGGATCTTTTGCTGCATTTAAAACTGTTGACCACTCTCTTCTCATACAAATGTTACAATCCCTGGGTATTCAGGAAACAACTCGTTCACATCCTATTAAACTAATTGCTCTTTTGGTGTTCGCCTTTCTGGATCTACCCCCTTCCCCTGCTCTTCGTCTATCTGTTGGAGTACTGCAAGGCTCAGTGTAAGGTCAATTGCTCTTCTCTATTTATACCACTTCTCTTGGACAGATAATAAAATCATTTGGATTTCAGTATCATCTCTATGCAGATGATAAAACAAATCTACCTATCCACCCCTGATCTCTCACCATCTGTTTTGGCCCACGAATGTCTTCCTGCCTTTTCATCTTTGATGTCCGTCTGCCATCTCAAACTTCATGTTTCAAAAACAGAACTAATAATATATCCACCTGCCAAAAAAAGTTACCCACCTGGTCTCTCTATATCTGTTGACAATACGGAAATAATCCCTGCTCCTAAGTTCGTTGCCTAGGTGTTACTATTGAATTGCCGATCTGCGCATGCGCTGGGCAGATGTTGCCCAGCATAAAACACATTAGTCAGGATTGGGTATCCCTAACTGTTGCGTAGTTATGTTTGAGGTGGCGTTCCTCGCCATAACTACACAACAGTTAGGGAAGGAAGGAAGGGGTAGGTAGGGTAATGAGGACAGGAGGGCAGGTTTGGCCATTTACGCTCCTGTGGCTGGCGTAATTACACACTGCTACGCCGGCTGAAGTTAGGGTAGCCTTCAGCCGGCGTAACAGTGTGTAATAATGCCGACCACAGGGGGAGTGTCGGTGGGGAGTGCATGCCGATACACTGTGCGTTAGTACGCACAGTGCATCAGCATAGGTCAGGATCAGGTCCTATGTTTCTGAATCCTACTACATACATCTAAAATAAAACATTTACAGAATACAGAAAAATATCTCACACAATGGAAAAATTCTCATTCACGCTAATCATGTCCCACATTGATTATTGTAATGCTCTCCTCATTGGACTTCCACAATATAAAATTACCCCCCCTACAGTCTATACTGCAGCTAGACTAATTTTCCTTGCAAAATGCTCTTTTATAGCAGGTCCACTCTGTCAGTCTGTACATTGGTTCCCTGTATTTCACAGAATTAAATACAATTAAATACAAAATCCTATTGCTGACCTACAAAACCATCAATAAGACTGCACCTGCATACACATCCTCACTCATTTCAAGGTATATCCCAGCTCGCTATCTAAGATATTCACAGGACACGCAGCTCTCCTCTACACTAAACAAATGCTCTGATTTCCAGTTACAGGACTATCCTGAGCTGCACCCACTCTCTGGAAAGACCTTCTTTGTGCAATAAGACTATCCTCTACTCTCCAAACTTTCAAGAGCTCCCTTAAAACTCACCTCTTCAGACAAGCTTACCAAATTCCTCAACCCACTTCTTAGCATTTGTATACCCAATTTACAACTAGTTTGTTGTCCTAAATTTTGCTGCTGGCACTGCTGTGTGACTGGATTAAATAGTGTACTGAGCACTTTTACCATACAACCTGGCTGGTCTATTTATATAACACAGTATATATAGCACTTGCCCTTATGTATCAATCTCCAATGTCCTATAGATTGCAAGTATGTGAGCAGGGCACTCTTATCTAGCCAGTCTGTTTGTTACTACCCAGTCTTGTTACAATGATTAGATGTTAAAATTATAAATTGCTACGTAATCTGATGGCACTATATGAAAATCTGTTAATAAATAAATAAATAGATAATACATTTATTTAGATTTGCTTAGAAGGATTACATGCATAAAAGTTGGCTTTTTAATTGTAATATATGTTAACAGACATTGTAAACAATGTAACATAGACAAATTAACAACATTGCTTGCTTTATCATTGCCAGGGTGTGTGAATGGTGTAGCCTTAACATTTAGAACTGTTTTGACAATATGGTGAATTAGTTACATAGCTTTTATTTTAAGGTAAATAACAATCACATTGATTTTACAATTGTGCAATATAAAATAACAAATACACCATGGTAAACACTATATAAATGCATTCATCACAGCTTAAAGTTACAAACACAAAGAAAAATGTACAAATAAAGAAAAAAAAAATCAAAGCAGCTTGAAGACAAATTTAGATGTTAATGTTGAAAAATGTCTATCCTGTTTTTTTTAGTACAATCTGTCAGAGTAAGATTTTCCCCATTCTCTTGAATAAACACAGACTTCCTTGTTTAAACACTTCAGTTATTCTGACTGAACAAACCACTTTTAATCAGTCTTTGACATACGGGCTGGCAAATATATTAACAAGAAAAAAAGACATCTTAAGTATATGTTCTAAAATAACCCACTACAAGAAAAAAAAAACATAAAAAAATGTTTTTAGCATTGTAAATTAAACAGTGACATTTAATAAAGATAATTTAATGTAGATAGAATTGGAAGGGTTCAATAAAAAATGTAAATTCACAGAATTTTTCCATTGTAAAAGTAATTTATAAAGCAAAAAAAAAAAATCTACACTTTATGATTTCTATTACTATACAAAATATACTAATTAAAATATACCATAATAAACACCTGCAAAAAAAAGAACAATACACACTCTCTTGCATAAAAGCTATAATAAGGATATCATTGACCCAACTTTTCTCAGGATTGAAGCAATAAAACACTACTTTGTTATTCTTATAACCTTCTCCTATCAGTCCCAATGCTCATTGCACCCTTCTCCAGTCCATATTTAATGCCCCAGCTGCTTCATTATTCTCTCATGAGGATTTATCCTACCAATAATTTATCTACCATCCATACATTTTTACATCTTGTAATGTATTATGTACCATTATGAATAGAGTCTGTTTTATTTCAAATATTAACAAAGGAAATAAAATGCCCAAGCACAATGTTATTAACCAGTAGCTAGCCTACGATTCTTTCCATGAAATAAAATTCAAATATATTAGTTACACACATCTTTAAATATCTGATCATTTCCCCTTATACTTTCAAGGCTTTTCTGCTAAAGGTGGTCCTAACTCTAAACAGTTCCTATATTGACTCATATATAATGTGTTTTAAATTGAAAGCCTCCAAAATTGCTTCTCTATTTCAGGATAGACTAATATTATACTTACTTAGGACTGTCTGTAATACACAGGAGTTATGGCTCAGTAGATCCCCTGGGGTGTTGAAACAGTACTTGTAAATGGTGGGATTCTCTGCTGTAAAAGTGATGTTTTATAAATAGTGACAGCTGAAGCCAGTTAGGGTTAGGATAATAGAAGGGGAGGGTTAGGGTAAAGATTAGGGTAAGGGTTGGGGTTAGATTCATACACACCATTCAATGCAGTATCTTCTTTCTTCCAGCGACCAATTGCTTTGCCTCCACAAGGCAGAAGCAATCCATTTCCCAGGCAGTTCAGAACTGGCTAGGAGAAAATAGCCCTTTCGGAAAATAGCCCTTTCGAAAATAGCCCTTTCGAGGCAGCGACATACATCCTGTGTAAGCAATACCACGGAGAATCAGCTGAGCCATAGTTCATGCATAGTACTGTACTAGAGAGTCTGTAGAGAAAGAACCAACCATGTGTTAATTTAGTTTAAACTTTGATTAGGGGGTGGTTAACAGAGTGAACTGGAGGAAATTGATTCATTTAAAGTGAACTAAAAGGGAGTAATTTAGTGTGAAATAAGGGTAGCTAATGTAAAGTTTAAAACGAGAGTGACTGATGATAAGGGGTTAATATAGTATGATCTGGATGTGGAGGTGTAGGGTAGTTTAGAGTGAGCTGGGTTTGTGAGAGTTACTTTTGTGTAAAATGAGCTTTGGGGTGGTGACAAACTGTAAGAAGGGGATAATTTGGTATAAACTAGGTGGAGGTAATTTGTTGTCTACTTGGGTAAGGGGAGTTAATTTAATGTGGACAGGAGGCAACGAGAATTAAATTAATGGAAAATGTTACATTAGGGTGACCTGGAGGGAGGATGTTAATGTAGTGTGAACTAGGAAAGAATTCGATAATTAAGTGGGAACTAGGAATTATTTAGTGTGAACAGATGCTTTTGCTCTCTATATCAGAAGTGTAATGTGCACAACATGATGACATAGTGCACTGAGCTTCTGTAACAGAGAGATCTGAGGCTTCATGGCAGAATTAATAAGGTAAGTGAAATTACTTTATTCAAAGTGCTTTCTATTGTGAAAGATATTTCTAGGTGCGTGGAGGGAGGATTCGTTTTCCTGGTAAGTTATTTAAAAATTAAAAATATATATTTTCCATTTAAAAAGCTGCTTTTGTGCAAAAGTTATCATTTTAAATCTTTATGAGAAATTAAATTTTAAAAAAAACTGCCCCAGTGATAACATATAATCAGTGAATGTTATTGAATATATGTTATTGCATTTTTTTATTTGGTTTAATTTAGTCTCTTATTTAGACCTTGCATGTTAAACTTTACACCAGTAATGGGGAAGAACTTGGTTTGGGTATGTAGAAGTGTGTCCTATGTATATAATCTGTTCTGGGCCCTGATGGCAACCCTCTTGGGGAGTCTACTGTGTCCTCACCAGGCTTTTTGACACACCTTTGCCTGCTTCAAATTACAGTGCCTGTCTGGCTCAGTGCCTTATTAACAGCCAGCCAGGCACTGTCAGTGTCGGAGCTCCTATGCAGCAGCTTCCTCCCATCTGAGTGATGCTGGTCAATGATGTCAGCATCGTTCAGGGAGCAGAGCGCACACCATGGAACAGAGAAGGAGAAGAAGAGATTCAGCAGAGTCAATATAAGTTTGCAAAAGGGGGGGTGCTAAGTGGAGGGAAGCTGCCAAAACAGAGCCAAATTCTTGCCCCCCTCCCCCCTTGACAATAAAATTTCTGATGCCTTTGCTCCTGCATAATGTAATCTCTGTCCCCACAGAGCCCTTTTCTTCCCCTAATGCTAAAGCAACACATCTGTGTACTGACCCTATTCTTGCCCCTTGTCAAACTCTCTGCATTTACTTATACTGTGCAATGATTAGAAGTGCCAGGTGTTTCTAGAACATTCCATAATGTATGGCATTTAGATATGTCAATGTGCACCTGTTGTTTTCCCTTCAAAATAGGCTACCAAGCTGGGTCTTGCTCCCCAGGCTAAAATGTGTCAGCCCTCCCCTGTTATAAAAATAAAATCGCTGACAGAATTTAGGATATAACCTTATCTCTTTTGCTCCGAGCTACTGTCCTCCTTATCAGTCACAGTAAGCTCAAATATTCAGGGTGAAATGCTCTCCAATGATTTTACAGACATAAAATCTGGTATTCATAGAAAAAAAACACCCCCATAACAAATACTGTAACAAAGATATCAGAACAAGAATGTATTTAGTATCTTTTTTGTTTAAAGCAGCTGGCATGTTAGATTTAGTGCCCCATTAAACTGAATCATTCTATGAATAGTGCACTGAAACTTTAGAGTTGATGATTCTTTTCAGTGTTCCAAATGTATTTCTAAGGCAACAAAAATCACTATTTAACAAGAGCAATATTATAACAGATGTGCTGACAAAGATAAAGAGCTTTACAGCAAATACCTTTAATAAATCCAAGGATTAGCTTGCTTTCAGTCTGCATTACACTGTGCTTGCTGAATATTTTGGAGACCAGAGTGTTAGCTGAAGAACATGTTGCTCTGTAATATGTTTCTTCTAGAAACATTAAGACACAAAATGTAATAAAGAAAACACTGATCTTGCTGGGTAAGAACCTAAACATAAGGATCGCTTAGCCCTGGTATAATAAATCAAATTTACTCAATGGATTATTCTGTGTATTAAATAAAAATGATACAAGGTAATTAGGCCAATTTACTGTGTGAAATAAAACAATTGTGCAACATAAACAGCTGTCTGCAATGGCTGTAGAAGTAATATGTTTGAATGATAAAAACAGATATTATTAAAACAAGAACAAATGTGCAATGGAATACAATTTTGGACGGATATAGTCCTTTTCTTCCTCATGTCTCAAGCTGATACTGTGCTATTATTGCTAGCACATTATTATACCTATTTGTATTAATGGTCTTGTTTTTACCTGCGTTTATATCCACTGTACATGTTTGTCATATTAGCAAAGATAACTGTAGTTATATGACATATTCTGACACAATGAGATGTTTGTGCTGGATGATTGCAATATCCAGACATTGATGCTTTTTTATTTTGCACCTTCCCTGCCTATTCACATGGACAAACTTCACACAACCAGGGCCAATCGTAAGTTTCCTGATACAAGTGTGCTGAAGTTTTCAGAAGTACAATTTTCATTGTGTTTCATATGTCTGTGGACTGAATCCAGACTTCCGACTTTTCCTGTTTTAAGTGAGGCCGGAACGTATTTCATCCATTTTTATATTCTGTGAATTCTCACATATCTGTGCAATCTGCTCTATCCAGACCTCCAACAAATGACAGGAGGGGTGGAGCTAATATAGTTTGCATGTGGGTGTAATTTGGTATTACAATGCACAGTATAGTAGAGCTAACACTAGCTACCAATGAGCTGAAAAATCTAAGCTTAGCAGCCAGTCCTGAATGTGGTATGGGATACAGGTTTTATAATGAATGGTGGATTGCAGAGAGGTGTAAGCAATGTAAGAAAACTCAGAATCACTTTAAGTAAAATAAATTTAGTTTTAATAAATATTTTCAAATGAATTTTAGGTTTAATAAATATTTTCCAGAATATTTCCCTGAATATTTCAGATTAGCAGAAAGCTTTACAATTTTCTTTTTCATTAAATATATAATCTGACCAAATTAAAGGACAGCAATTGTCGCAGGGTAACAGAAAATTATTTCTAACATTTATACGTTTATAAGTCTATAACATGCAAGAGATTTTAATTACTGTTCTCAATACTTTCACACTGTGTTCAACTATTGTATACAATCAACAATACTAAAGACATTTAAAAGTTGTTTTATCCAACTTAATTACCACAATTAATTTGACATCTTTTTCCCAAATTGAAGATTTTCAATAACTACCCCTCACACATACCACCATACAAACAATTAATTCAACCTATAGAATGTATCTGCCCACTTCTTTATGCCATTTGTCAAAGTCTACTTAATAAATTGGTTGCAACATTTAATCTAACTCCTTCTTATCGACATTTTGTGACAGAAATGTATTACTCAAGTCTCTTTTCTCTCCAGCTGCCAATTCTCAATAGTTCATTTATTTTGTACTCCCTCTCTCTACTCCGTCACTCTTCTTACTTGCACCTTCTCCATCTTTTCCTGCTGTTACGTTAATACCAATGCTGATTTTCTGTCAGGACTTTCAGCAGCTTCTTCTCAGCTGTCCCTCTATCACCAAAACTCTCTCCCTCTAACAGTCTTAACTGCTCTCCACTCGTCTGCTCCGCTGTCACCAATGTTCTCTTTCTCTCTGCCACTATCACCTCCGCTTCTCCCCTTGTTCCACTTAGCTATCTCGAATAAATTCACTCTCACCGTTACTTCTCTCTCTCAGTCTCTTGCCCCTGCTCACTGTCTCCTCTCTCTCTCGAGCTTATTCACCGACTCCTCTGCACTTTCTCAATCTCTCAGCTGTCTCCTGCTCTTTACCGTACGTCCTCCGGCTCTCTTTCTATATCAGCTGTCCAACACGCTGCTTCCCGTCACTGCCTTCCTGCTCACTTCACTTCAATGTCTGCTCCGGTCACTCTCCTCACCACAACCCAGCCTTCCTTCAACGTCTTGCTCTCTCTTTTAAATCAGCTGTCTCATTTCCTTTACCACGCGTACTCTGGCTCACTTTCAATAACCCCAATGCTCTCCCCGTCACACAGCTCCTTCTTTCTTACTTATCCTCTCATCCTGCTCTGCTGTCACTGTGCTAAGTGATCACCACAACATCAGCTCCCTTCCTTTTCCTCAACCAAGACTGCCCTTCACTTCACCAACTGCCTTTTCTCTCCGTCCCTCACAGACACCAACTGACTCCCCAACAGACTCTCCCACTCTTCTCACCTTCCCCCAAACTTTCCAGAGGCCTCACGCACTACACAGCGCGCCTCTGTTTACTGGCCGTTGCTAAGCAACGGCCCTTGCACACCCGCTATCTTCCGGCTCTCTCGAACACCCTGCAATCAATCAAACAGTAGCAAAAGAAATGGCTGCGCTTCTATCCAACAAAAATATGTTAAATATGTGCAAGTGTATATATAAATATAGGGGTGCAGCCAAGGACCAAAGTGACCACAATGTAAATACAAGGAACAAAAGAGGTCCGGCGCTCCAAACATACATTAAATAACACTATGTGTCTGCACATAAATAAAAAGGAGGTTTAGTTCACAATATAGCTATATTGGTTTAAGCTCACCTGCCCAGCATCAAGGCACCTCCTGTAGGTGAGTCCCTATCCATTTGCTATCAATCAATCAAACAGTGCAGGGGTGCCACATACTTAAATTCATATTGTTAATTTAGGTGCATTACTGTATTTCCAGACTAGGCCTTTTTTTGTGTGGAGTTAGTGTGTTCTCCCTATGTCTGCATGGGTTTCCTCTGAGTGTTCTGGTTTCCTCTCACATGCCAAAAACATGCTGGTAGGTTAATTGACTGTTGACTAAAATACATGTATGTGTTAGGGAACTTAGAATATAGCTCCAATGAGGCAGGGATTGATGTGGATGTGAATTAATCTCTGTAAAGCAGAATGTAATCTGATGCCGCTATATAAAAACCTGTTAATAATAAATATTAGACAGCCATTAAAGAAGTTATGAATGATCAGCATACACACACCATAATGCTGTAAGAACAAAAAAACAAAAAAAAAAACATTTTAAGGGTTACTGGGGCAAAACCAAAACACAACGAAGATTTATGTAGTACCCGGGTGGTAAGGGCTACAGGTATATTTTATTATGATGGTATTGTGGATGGTGGATTGCAGAGAGGTGTAAGCATCGCAAGAAAACTCAGAAACACTTTGTAATTTTTATTTGTGTTTAATAAAATTTAATTTAGTTTTAATAAATAATTTCAAATTTATTTTAGATTTTTTTGGAATATTTCCCTGAATGTTTCAGATTTGCAGAAAACTTTACACTTTTTTTTTCATTAAATATACAAGTAAATCTGACCAAATTAAAGGACAGCAATTGTCGCAGGGTAACAGAAAATTATTTCTAACATTTATAAGTTTATAAGTCTATAATATGCAAGAGATTTTAATTACTGTTCTCAATACTTTCACACTGTGTTCAACTATTGTATACAATCAATAATACTAAAGACATTTAAAAGTTGTTTTATCCAATTATAGTTCTACCACAATTAATTTGACATCTTTTTCCCAAATTGAAGATTTTCAATAACTACCCCTCACACATACCATCATACAAACAAAAACCGGATAGGGACTGTATTACTGAGCTCATAAAGATAAAAGAAAATTAATGGTGACGAATATGTGTAGGAGAGAAATACAAACAGAGACAGAGAGGTGGGTGCTTGTGTTATATATGTAATTATGTTCTTTCTTTGTAATGTTAAATACCAGAAAAGTTTAGTTTTATGATGTAAGTTTATGAAACAATTGATTAGTTTACAGTAACTATAACTATGTTGGATATAAAAAACAGAAATTTTGAATTACTATAATAAAGATAAAAAATAATTGTTTTATTGAACTGAATAATATTATATATAATGTACATTACTAAGCAATATTAACAACCGTCCAAAATAGTAAAAACTTCCAACAAATGCTTGCAGACTGAATACAATATCAAAACACAGAAGGTAGCTGTAATAAAATGCTGAAATCATCACAAGAGAGAAGGGATTTTCCTGCACTAGGTGTGAGGCCATAAGTATCCTTCTTGCCACAAATCGGAAGAAAATTACTTTCAATTTATTAATGGCAAAAAAATGAGGATGCACCAAAACAAACTATTAATGAAATTGTAAACCTTTATTGATATATATGTAAAGCCTTAATCGATATTTGGTTTTAAAAAAAGATAAATATAGTAGTAAGATAAATAATGCAACAATATTGAGAACCAAGAAATCTCAGCGCCCAGTCAAATATTATCCCCACAAATTCCTCTTTACTTCAACCTTCATACAATTCAAATCAAATAAATAGTTCTATTCAAAAAAAGTCTTTTTCTTGTATCCTTTATAAATATTCTTATAAAGTCAGTGTTTCTCTTTCTTGTGAAAGTGGAATCAATAACTTTCTAGCTTTTTGTGGTTGAGGCCAATACAGTAGAACAATTTGAACATGCTTGGGATAAATATAAGGGTATCCTAAATTGTAAACCAAATTGAGGGTAAATAGGGTCTAGGGTCAGTATAGTTTTCACTAAACAAATGGGCAGACTAGATGGGCCATGTGGCTCTTATCTGCCGTCACTTTCTATGTTTCTATGTTTTTCACTTCCTTCTTCTTAGTTCTAGATTCTCAATCCAATTAATGATACATAGAGGAAAGAGAGGACCATGGGTGACTGTAATTTACAGGTAGATATTTCTTAACAAGATTCTACTCACAATGCTTTCCTCTTTCCCAATTAGCATGTAGAATAATTTCTAATTTTCTTTAGGTCCTCCGGATCACTCTGTCCTCCCTCCGTATCCCGTCTTATTAATCACCACTCCTCCGGGTGCGGTAACAAGACAGAAAGAAAAAACAACATCCTGTGTAGATCCTCCAATACTCAGGTAAGTTTTTTACTAATTAGAACTACTCATATTTATTGTATCTTTCTGAATTGCTCTGTGTGTAGTTTCTTTCCTTTCTCCCAGGTCCCCCAGATACGGCACCAAAATAGGAAAAAGGAAAAGACATCCTTTGTAGAGCCTCCAAATTTAAGGTAAGTATCGTAATAATTAGATCTACTCACATTCGCTGTGTCTTTCAAATTCACTTCATAAGTAGCCTCTTTCCTTACTTCCAGATCCTCCCCATCTCCACTCCTCCAAACACAGCTCCAAAGTGGGAAAAAGAGAGCAAGAACGACCTGCGTAGATACTTCAAACACCTTCAACACAACTCTGTCCCTCAATGATTGTACGTCCCGCACAGTTACTGAACTCAATTTTCTGAATTATTTGCAATGACTTCCTTTTCTCTTTGTTCTTTAAGATTAGTTTTATTTTTAATAAACGACATTACAAGATTATCAACCACAAATTTAAACAATATGAAATAAAATTTCTTCTCACAATAAAAAATCTCCTTTCTTCTTACTTTTTTCTCTAATCTTCACCCCACCTATCCTCTATCTCCAAAGAATGTTCACAACACGCAACAGGTATCAGCATACAGTCAGCAGGCCCACAACTGCAGAATATGTTTAAGTGAGGAGAGAAAAAATAAGGGTCAAGTTCTATAGGTATAAGGACAGTCCCTCCCTCCACCAACGCGTTTCAAATCGTTAGATTCTTTTTCAAGGTGTATATGGGGTATGCTTGGCGCTTTCCTTTTATGGGTCTCTGACATCATCTGACATCGTCTTCTTTTCCCATTTGTTATTAATTCTATTTCCCAATTCTATTTCTCAATACCTTTTCCTCATTCCATTGCATTTAGAACCTTGTTGCGAAGTTCTTAGAAGAAAGACTTAAGTTAACATACTAGAAATCCCACAGAAGATCTCAGATTCTTATATTAAAAAAACATCCCTAAATCCTTAGTCAAACCTCCTTCTAGATCAACTTAACTACATCCCGCCATAGTGTTATCTCTAAATAGATGAATAGTCTTGTGATAAACAAAGTAAAACATAACTTCATAATATTACCGAGTCCCAATACCTATAAAGCATTCTTACCCTTCATGGTGCCCCCGGATCCTAGTACCCTAGGTGTTATACTACAAAAAAACGTTAAAAATTCCTTAACAATCTTCAAAATTTCATAGTTAATTTCTTGGTATTCCTTAGTAAATTAGTATTCTAGATCTTCATGTAATCTCCTAACTTTTTTTTACACAAACATAATTCAATAATATGTGTACCAGAATATAAATTAAATCTTCCAGTGGTAGAACACATTCCTCCTTTCAATCATCCCAGGGTCCTAGTACCCAAAGTATTATGCAGTAAATAAAATGAAAAAAAAAACATAGAAAATAAAGGAGTCCGGGTTTTTTGAACGTTCTGGTTTCAATTTTATTCTCCTCACTATAAATAGTCAGATCCAAGAAGTCAATTTTTTCACAGCTGATATTGAAGCTTAATTTTATGCCCCACTCATTATTGTTTAAATAATTACAGAATGTGTCTAGGGACTCCTTGTCACGCATCCATAGGAAAATGACATGATCAATATACCTCTGGTATAAACACATCAAATTTCCTATGTCAGGTTCTAAAAAAACATAAAGCTCCTCCCACTTGGCCATATATATATTTGCATATGGGGGAGCAAATTTTGTCCCCATCGCTGTACCTGTCTCTTGTCGATAGAAGGACCCTCCAAACCAAAAAACATTATTTGTTAAAATGAGTTCAATGCTTCTGAGTATGAACTCCTTTTTATCCTCATTCATATCCGTGGTCTCCAACAGCCATTTGGTGGCCTGAATCCCTTTTTGATGCTGGATCATCGTGTAGAGGGAGCTCACATCTGCTGTGACCAGATGTAAGCTTCCCTCTACTTTGACCTCCTCCAATTTTCTAATAATGTGGCCCGTATCCTTCAGATACGCCCTAATTTTATCTATCAGTGGTTGAAGATGGAAATCCATCATTTCTAATAGGTTGGCTGTTGGAGAGTTCACACCAGAAACTATTGGTCTACCTGGTGGTTGGGTAGGGTTTTTGTGAACTTTAGGCAGTGTATAAAAGACTGGCTTATTAGGGTTTTCTACCACCAGAAAATCTTTTTTCCCTTCTGTTAGAACACCTCTCTTTAGAAATTCACTGCTTAAATCATCCACCTTTTTCTTAATACTACTCATTGGGTTCCCCTTCAATTTGGATAAGTACTTGTATCCTCCAATAGGGCCAAACAAACTTTATCATAATCCTCATTACCTTGCACCATTACACTTCCTCCCTTATCACTGGACTTAATTACTATTTCTTTATTCTGTTTTAGATTCTTCAAAGCCTTTCTTTCCTTAACTGTTAGATTCCCTCTCCTTCTTTTCTCATTCCTTTCTATCTTCTCAAATTCTTCTTTCACTAGATCACTAAAAGAATGAATCCACATCCCCTTAAGGTGATGGGGAAAGAACATGGACTTCTTTTTAAACTTTTTACCTTCTTCAATTTTTTCACTTAATTCCTTCTCACCTCTGTCCTTTTCCTCCTCTTCCTTTCTTTTGAAAAATGTCTTTAGTGTCAATCAACGGATAAATTTCTGGAGGTGAATATATCAATTGAAATCCTTGATCTTGTCACTGGAGGCAAATTTCAGCCCTCTTCCCAGCACTTCCTTCTTCCTTACATAACACATAATTACTCAAGTGGAATATTCTAACTTTTTCTTTCTCCAGATTATTCTTCTTTTTTCTTATTTTCTTCTTCTGTTCAAACAAGGCTTTAATCCTCTGTTTTATATATTCCTCTGTGTTTTTTTTCCCCCTCTTTTGCCCCTTTCCTGTTTTTTTTGTATTCTTATTCTCACCTTTAGGGGCATTTACCACAAAAAATTTGGCCTTCTTTCATCTTCTCTTCTATCCTCCCTTCTCCTTCCATATGCATATCCTGTTCTTTCTTCTCTGTAGTCCCTTCCTTCTCATACCAGGGGGGCATTTATATTCCCTCTCTCCTCCTCCTTCAAATCTTCTATAGTCATACCATATATCGTCATTCCTCCTTCTTTTGTGGTCTAATGGACTTCTTCTCCCTCCTTGGTATTCATCAATACCTCTTGGACTCCTAGAGTGTCTCCTTCTATCCTTTCCATAGTCCATATCCCTCCTTCTCTCGGGACTTCTTCTTTCAACTTCCTCTTCTTTCACAACTTTTTCCTTCCTCCTATTACCATCCCCTCTTCTTAAATTTCTTTCATCCTTTCTTTGATATCTCTCCCTCCTGGGACTTCTTGAATCTCTTCTGGGATCTCTTCTTGGACTTCTTTCACTCCTTCTCTGATTGCCATCCTTTCTGGGGCTTCTTGAAACTCCTCTACTTTCCCTTCTGTCCTCATTTTCTCTTCTTGTACTTCTTGAATGTCTTCTCTGTTCTATACTACTTCCATTTCTATCTGGATTCCTTCCTCCTTGGCCTCCTTTGTCTCCTTCTTTTTTCTGATTGTTCTGTTGTTTATTTTCCTTTTTCTTACTCTTCTTTAATCCCTCATCTTTCTTTACACTATCTTAGACGCCTTTTCCACTCTTTTCCCCCCTAACATATTCCTTCTCTTCCTTAGATTCCATTAATGATGTTTCCTCATTTATATTGATCTCCTCCAATGAATCCTTCTGAATCCTAAGTTTAATAATGTCCTCCATCTCCCTAAATTATGGTAACTCCTCTTTCCCCCCCTAACATATTCCTTCTCTTTTTAGATTCCATTAATGATGTTTCCTCATTTCTAATGATCTCCTCCAATAAAGTCTCCAACCTCTGCTCAATTTTCTTTTTCCCTCCTTTTTCTAACCTTAGATATTAAGTACCTGTCCTATAATCTATCGTATCTCTTTTAAACTTTTAAACTTTGTTTCTGTAATAGCCCACTCTCTCTTCTGAATCCTAAGTTTAATAATGTCCTCCATCTCCCTAAATTATGGTAACTCTATACAAGGGTATAAGGACTCTAAATCCTCAATTTCCCTCAATAAAATCCATGTCCACCCTTAATTATTTATTGGTGACATTGTATTAAAGCACTGATTGTTTTATGGGGGAGGGATAAATATGTTTCCTATGTCATCAGGATGCTTTGTATATACTGGAATTTCTCTCATTAGATACTAGTAAAGAGTCTTTGATTCTCCATCGCTATACATGCCCTTAATTAACGAGCGGTGAATTATCAGTTCACCCGGAGATAGTACTGGATCTTCAGATAGACTACCAGTATTGCTCTGGCTGTTTATCACTATCTCAGTCTCATCCGAGAGTGCGACATTACCGGGTAGTTAATCTCAATTCTAGGTAGAGAGAATCAATGGAGAATGCATTTATTTATATTAAGGTCATTATCAGGTAAACAAGTGAAATGCTGATGTGTGTTTCACAAGCATACAAGCTCTATCAAGGCATGAGCAATTCTGGATCAGCAGCCTATCAGGTTTTTTAAAGGTATATTTGGACACTTTTTTCCATTGGTTGTTTCTTATTTTAGTTTGTTTTTGCTATTATTTTTAATAATTTAGCTCAACATATTTTCATGTAATATTTAAACTATGATCAAATTTATTGTTCCTTTTTATGCTCTATTTTTATTATGAAATAAACAACATCTTAAACCTCAATATGGATTTTGTTTACATTTTTTACAATCTCATTTGTAAATTTATTTAGACTTGTCCCCTACTAAAGCAATAAATAAAGATGACAATAAACATTTTAATATATTTAAGGTTCTTTTTGGTGCATTTTTTGGGTAAATTGATAACAAAATACATAAAATTTATGTATTTCATAAATTGCTGAAAAATACAATATTTAGAAAAAACAATTCATATAGTTAAGGTTAAAAAAAAATTAGCCTTAGTAATGCTTAACTCATAGATAATAAAGTGCTTCTTAGTGTATTCTTAGGTAAATTAATCACTTGAATTAATAACTGAAAACATTACATTCATGTGTGTCATGGGTTCATCCTGGATTTATAGTAATGAAAAATTATATTGTTTTCAATGAGAGATTTTACCTTCAGGTGAAGGGCACCGCAATGGGGACAACGTGTACCCCCACTTATGTGAATCTCTATCTAGAGTGGTGGGAGGAACAGATAGTGTTTATTGAAAATAATGAATGCTTTCATAAATCAGTAGCCCTGTGGAAAGATTTATAGATGACATTTTTGTCATCTGGAAAGGTCCACGTGAACTATTTGATGAATCTGCGGCAACCTTGAATGAAAACAATTAAAATTTAAGTCTGACAACAGATATACACAAAAATAAATTTAACTCACTGGATTTGATAATATACCTGGACCAACATGGTTCTATCCAAACAGTGATGTTTAGGAAAACAACAGTAACAAATAGTGTATTACACAAAGAGAGTGCCCACCATTCACTTGTTCTGAGGGGGATCCCCAAAGGGGAATTCATCAGAACTAGAAGAGATTGCTCTGAAAAAAAAACTTTTGGAAAACGCTCAAAACAGCTGGAAGAAAGACTGCTTACAGGGGTAATTGTAAAAAGAAAGTCAAACAAGTTTACAAAGAAGCAAAGAAGGAGAAAAGAACACACTTAATATACCTCAAGTCTAAAAATAAGCATAAACACCAACATATTGGAACGTTTTGCAAGAAATGGCGAAAAATTTACAAAATCTTTCAAAAACACAAAAATATATTGGAACGTGATAAAATTCTAAAATATATAATAGGAGAAAGAATTTCACTTACCTGGAAAAGATGTAGAAATCTGAGAGACATTATAGTCTATAGCTATTTCATAACTAAAAATAAAAAAGAGAGACAATGTTATCTCAGAGGATGCTTTCCATGTGGACACTGTAAAGGATGACCCTATATTAATAAAAAAAAAAACATTTATGGACAGTAATGAAAGAGAGTGGAATATAGATGGATTATAAAACTGCAGCACCTCAGAAGTTATTTACAACAAGATCTTTCAAAATGAGACTGCTAAAACATGTTGGCAACATTAGGAACTCCTTACAAGATAAGGAGAAATTCAAACTTCTTACATCAATGGCTTAACACTTTTTAAGTGCCACCAAGGGAACCCCAAGAACCTAAGGGCCTACATTATCTAACAGATCAGTTTAGGAATAAGAAGAGGAAATTTAAACCAGGAACTTCAAAAAGTAGAAAACAATTTATTTACCTCTTCAACAGCCTAATACCATTTGGGCAGCAAAGTGGCTGAGTGAGTATTGCTTATGTCTCACAGAGCTGAGGTCATGAGTTTGAATCTAGGACTAAGCCTTTTCTGTGTGGAGTGTGTACATTCTCCCTGTGTCTGTGTGGGTTTCCCCTGGGTGCTCCGGTTATATCCCAAAAACATACTGGTAGCTTAATTGGCTGCCAACTAAATTAACCCTGTGTGTGTGGAGGAATGCATGTATTAGTGACCATAGTATGTATCTCCAATAGGGGCAGAGACTGATATGAATGTAATATATTCCGTGTAATCTGAAAAAACCTGTTGATGATAATAATGAATGAGGCGAACAACTTCTTTTGATACCTGTAAAATGCTTTTTGAGAAATTAATAAGATTCCAGTACACTGTCAGATATTGAAAGAAGAAATTGTCCTATTAATAACCACAAATATGTGCAATAATCCTAAAAAGCTTGTAAGGATCCTCCTTCCCCAATTGTGGCAAAGAAAGAGAAATTAATGTGAATAAAAAGACAATTTAATACATTTAATAAAGTAAAAACAAACCCCTTAACCCTAGTAAGGAGCCGAGGCCAGCGGGAGAACCAGAGCTCGGGGAAGCGGGAGTCACTGGAAGCGGAACCGCGGGAGGAGACCTTGGAAGGAGATCGTTGTCTACACTGGATGACGTACTTTGGGCACTACAAGCGCTTTCTCAAATCTTTTGCAGCCTAGTGGAACTGAAGGTTATTTATGAAAACAGTTCCTCCAGTCACCTTGCGATGATTAGCAGTTGCTTGAAGAATATATTTTGCTGCTGTATATCGGATCTTGAGGGTATTGGTATCGGATCAAAATACTTAAGGGTTGGCTTTGATTTTTAATAAACAACTTTAAAAAGTATCTCAATCCTTTTGTGGTCTAACATATTTAAAAATGATGAAAATAACATAACTGATTGTAATCAAAATGGAGCTTAGTAAAATTAAAAAGTATAAATAATAGAAAAAAAAAGGGAAAAACTTTAAAACAAAATTAATTGGGTAAAAATACAAGGGACCTATTTTGAGTAATACATATTGAAACCTTGCAGTTACTGTAGGTTCAATAACATGACTATACAATAAAAAATGATGCGTATTAGAATAGATTAGAATCAAATCATACAAATAATTCAAATAATAGCAATGAAAACTTCCACATTGAAATGATCAATAAAACTAACAATATCAAATAAATAATAACAAATAGATTACATTGTATAATAGCACTGGCAATTTCTTAAGTTTATAGTTGTGACAATATAAAGTGGTAAACAATATATAATACAAAATAATAATAATAATAATAATAATAATAACAACATTTGCATAGTGGTAATTTTCATGAGAAGTAGCAAAAAGATTTGAGTGTATATAGTATTACATAAGAACCACTGTAATAAATACAAAGTTTAAAACTCTTAGAGGGGATTTAACATAATAAAATAATATGCTCGAACTGGGAGGGTGTATTAACTCTATGTTCATGTATCTAAAACTCTTTTTTTTTTTTTTCAGTTAAATAAAAAATGACCTATTTTGGTGACACATGTCAGCCCTATAAGGAAAACGTAATTGAATATAGTGCCTTAGTATAAGATGGAAAATATATATGTATAAAAAAAAACAATAATTAATGCTTATTAGATGGAAAATATATATGGATAAGATCAATTATTAATCCATTTTACAATATTACCTACAATATTACGTACGTGCGTATTTATCTAACTGCGCCCTCAAATTGCCCATTTTAATGCTTCCCCCACCGACTTTCACGTACCTTCTAACGTCCGGATAAAATCCACGCCCCTCCGTACGTATGTCCCTAGGTGCGATTCACAAGTCCTTGCCGAAAGTACTTACGTGCATAAACACTACGTAATTTGCGTGGAATAAGTTACTATGCATGCGCAGTTAATTCACTCCTAAAAATACGCATGCAATCGCCGTAAAAACGAATCTGTAAATACGGCCCAGTGTATTTAAATGAAATGCTTTTACTAATTGTACCTTAAAATCCGACCTCCTTCAAATGCCTTGGATTTGTTCAGTACCGCAGAAATCTATATTGTGGGAGGAACCAGTATTGTGATACATTTTAAAATGAGCAGATACGGTGTGAGTTACGATCCTTTTTACCAATTATTGACCACTTTTTAAGGGTTTTATCAATTATATCCTCATTTTGGACTAATCTTTTATTATTTGGGTCTAAAGTCTTATTACTACTGTTTAGATTTAAGGGGTACCACAAGACTTTTCAACCTCTATACCTTTACATTTGCATCTTTTTTAGGAATTGGAAGAAAGGCAGCTTTGTTTTTTACATTAGCAGCCATTGCCCTAACCCACACAAATAGTTCCATTTTTTTTTAGTAATACTGTAAAAATATCCTAACTGATACTATTTTGAAATATCTATTTTCTAAGTACTATGTATTACACCAACATCTACAAAAGTTACTCCCCTTCTTTTTTATTTTTTATATTTATTATATTTATTCTTGTAAACTGAGACCTTAAGAAAACTACTTTTCATATATATCCAGACACCACAAACAACACATCCTCAGATAACAAACACTATTAATATCGAAAACAAAAAAGACAATCAAGGCAATAGTGTATAATTAAAAAAAAATTCTGTAGCATAGATATTTATCACAACATGCAGCAATCAATGATAGTGAGCAAGCACGTCAGTCTGCAATAATAGTTGAACATAGAAGAAAATGTAAGTAAATGTATGTTTAAGCTAGTATTTATCCTTAAGTACTGATGTTCACGGTGACGAGCAAAGCGAAATATCAGAGCAAGTTATAAGCAGACGGAGATGAGCAGAGAAAAGTTCTGTTTCTTACTCATTGATACACAAAGCAGTAATGTTCCTTTGCTCCATCCGAGCTCAAAAGTTCTTTGCTGTAGCTAATTCTGTAGTTGTGGTAAGAAGACAAATGAATTGTGCTGTAATCAATTTTGTCTTGTGTCTCTTTGGTGGGATTAGTGGGAAGCCTCTCTCTGAAATTTATTAATATCAAAGTTAAAAACCTCCGGTCCACACTGAAGATGAGTTGCGGTCTCCTGTGCTTATGTACAAATGGAAATAAAAATGGGGGCAAGGGCTCCAGACCCTAGTATAATACTGTTTATTGTACAAAAATGTTTGGTAGCAGAAATAAAACATAAACACAAGACAAATGGAGTCTTGATATCTTCCGAGACCTGAAATAAAACTATGTATTGATCTGACAGTTAGCAATCTGGACTCCTATTAAAGAGTGTATCCTGCTATTGCCTATTAAGAATCATTTTAAAATGCGCTCTTGAGACCTTATTATATATGTCTCCATTTGGCCACTTCCCTATACATACATAAGGAAGTCCCTATTATCCAAGTGACCTACTACAGAGGATTTAGGATTCTGAGAACCAGTCCCCTGCTTTTGTATCTTTACACTAGTTATAGGCTGTTATACAGAGAACACATGTTACTCATCCCCCTGGAGCCACACTCCCTATCACACACATACACTATGGCTGATTTTGTTAGCAATCAACTAATCTACTAGCATTTTTTTGGCATGTGGGAGGAAACCGGAGCACCCAGAGGAAACCTACACAGACTTGGGGAAGACATGCCAACTCCACACAGATAATGTCTGGGTCCAGGAATCGAACTTATGACCAAATATACCTCAAAACAACCTGATAGGCTGAAGCTCTAAAAAGCACGACAAGACCAGAATGGCTCATGCCTTAATAAAGCTTACATGCATGCGAAACGTGAGTCAGTTTTTTCATTTGTCCTATGGTCATAATTACATTTATGCTCTATTGATACTCTCTACCAGTGAGTAGAATTGAGATGAACTACCCACTAACATCGCAGTCTCAGATGAGACGAGCAGTCTATCTGTAGATATGGTACTAACTTCAGATGAACTGTTAATTTACCGCTCATTAATTAAGGACATATACAGTGAGTGATAATCAAACTACAAGACTCTATACTAGAATTCTAATGAGAGAAATTGTATTATATACAAATATGAGAAAACTAGGAGTCATACCCCATTAGTTTGATTGGGAGATAATTAATCATATAAAGTCCTTGACTTAAATATATTAATTTGTACAACTTTGACACATTAGAGACAAGGGAGCTACCTCAAAGGAGATATGAAAGCAATGGTATTCCATTTTGATTGATTTGAATCCCCATAAAACAATTGGAGCTTTGATACAATTTTACCAATATATAATTAAGGATGGACAGAGATTTTTTAAAAACAATTTTATATATCTTCCTACTATATCTATCTTTTTTTAAAACCCAATATTGCTTAAGGCTTTTAATGTAAATCAAAAAAGGTTATGTTATACATTTTTTCATATAAGATCCTGTGTGCCCAAAGATCACAAACACTACTTATTACTCTTTGCCTACAGCTGTAATAAAATGCTGTCATCTTCTTTTACTGCTTTGGGGAAAAAAATGTTCAGTATGTAGTTACTTTTAGCAGTAAAATAGGCCATCAATTTATAGATAGACTCTAATGCCCTAAAATAATTAATTTACTGGTTTCAAAGCCACACCTCCCCTTCCACTGGCCAGCATAGTCCTGGGATGCCACTCTTATTGGCCCATCCCTTTGTCGTTCATTTATAAAGGTGAGGAGTAGCGTTAGCCTTGCACCCGCCAATCTCCTGGCACTGGACAGCATACACTTGGGATACCACAGTCATTGGCCCATCCCCCTGAAAGTGAGGAGCAGTGTTAGCCTGTTATATAGATTAGTAGTAATTATAAAATAAAAAATTAAAACAATATATTTTTATGTATATTTAACAAAATAATGATCTTTACTGGCAGAATATAGTTATATATTTAATAGAAAATAATGAAACTGGGCCCATGAATCTCTCCAGCAATGCACAACTCTCCATATTGTTAACTCTGCAGACTTTATATAACTCTGAAATTATTATATGATGAAAGATAAAAAAGTAAAGATAAAAAAACACAAATTTTTCATGAACCTAAACATAATCAGATCATACAGTAAACTGAAAAAGACACAAATAAAACAGAAATATAAAAAGTAATTACAGCTATATTAATAGCACAAAAGGTGTTTGTTTTTCCTAATCTCATTTTTCCATTATTGTGCCTTGATATCAGCTACACCTTGCAGACAAAGATGTGTTTCTCTTGAAAAGAGACACACATATATAGCAGCCTTGAATCCTTGTGTGAACATTAGATTATTTACTTTCCCAACCAATCGATAATTGTTATAATTAAAATTGATAGTTGCAATAACATGACAGAAGGCTACTGCCAGAATACTGATTGTGTATTTGGCTTGGAGAGATCAGCAGCCTCGTTGTAGAACACTTATTTTCCAATTTGTTTTTTGCTGTGTGCAAATTGCTTTAGCAGTAGCCAGCTGATTCAGACCTTGCCTGGAGGTGCACTAGATTAATTGAGAGCCACACATTTGTTGCATACAGAATAGACTCTGTAATTGGTGAAAATTGTTTGTGCCAGTTATCATATAAAATACTAACATGTTTTTTGTTTAACTCAAGCTATTTATTTAAAAATCAAAAGTACTACACAATAAGACACTAAATTACATATCATTTCCTTGAATACCTTATTTCTTTTAATAACTTTTTATCAAGCATTGTTTGTTATTTATTCTCTATATTTTATGATTTAATGATCACATGTTAACGCTATCAAGTTATTGCATTTATGGGTCTGGTATGAAACGCTAATAGTCAAAATGTCAACAGGTCGAAATGTCGACAGTTGAGTATTATGCTAGTATTTTAATCTGTATATTTATATGTAATGCAAGCAGCTTGTAAAATATCTATATATATATAT
>WWET01004547.1:35995-51603 GCA_011038615.1 Limnodynastes dumerilii | reverse complement strand
TTGTAGCTGCCTCCATTTTGGATATGTGGTTTAAAGTCTCTCTGAGATTGCAGCTGAGAGGGGGTGCGGTCTCAGAGTGGCAGTTTGGGAGACCTGGGAATCTCCATGTGAGGTATGCTCTTGGTTTAGAAAGATATTAGATATGTGACCCAAAGTTGGGGCTCTATTTAGAGTTAAGATTAGAGTTAGGACTGTTCACCAGAGAAGCCTTGTAAGTGGCGAACACCTTATAACGTATCTGCAGATATTTGTAACTAATTCTCTGATTTTTATTTTAAAGATAGAAGTTCATGATTAGTAACTGAGTAAATGGCTAGAGTGCCAGGTCATGTCTTGTTTTTATATATATATATCACATACTGTAATAATAAGGATTAAAGTGCTATTTTTAAATTGAAGGAGATTAAGGTTGTTTTAATAACTCTTCTAAGGGCATGCTGAAAAGGATTAGAAAATATGACATATCTTGTGAGATAAAATATAGCTCTCAGATGGTATTTTTCAATTTTATTTAAGAAAACACAATGGGAAATAAAAAGTCTATTTTGAAGAAAAGGTCATTACATTTCTCCAAGGGCAAAATCACATACCATCAAGCCTGAATGTAGAGAGAGTGACCCTGGAGCAGATGGGTTGCACGTTACCTGGGCTCAGTGATGAATGGGAAGTTCAGCTGCTGTCATGAAATCTGCAGGAGTCTAGCAATTTCTTTCTGAAGTACTGCATCTCCTATCTCAAACAGAATCTTTCAGATGAATTCAATATAAATAACGCTAAAAGCTTAAAACTGAAAATTAACAATTGTTGCCATAGTGTCATAATATGTTTCATTTAATTTATGTAAAAATAATTGTTTCCATTGTTTAAGAAACAACTTAAATGATCACACTTCTTAATTTTCTTGGTTGACACAGAAAACAAAAGCAAAAACTATCAAAATAAGCCACAATATAAAACACCTTTCACTAATATAGATTGAAATGATACATTAAATCAGATTAGTTTCTAAGGCCAACTTTTCCATAGTTTATATATATTTTAGCAAATGTTCTTCTAGCTCACGTTTGGCCAGCAAATTAGAGACAACAAGGATCTATGGAAAATATTGTATTTATGGACACTTAAATGAACTGGGGATAGCTTTACACACACATACAATTTAGAGATTGTTTGCAGACATTTTTTTAAACCTTAGATAGCCATCATGACTTATTCCATTGTGACTTTAACCAAGAGGGGGAGTAAGGGCACAACAGATTGTGACGGACCCACCAAATCCAACTTTGCAGATTTGGCCGATGGGTGTGAAAATTATTTCAGACAGGCTGCCACTTATGAAGTATGTTTATTATTATTATTATAATTATTATTATTAGGCGTCACAGTGAACATATAGCATATGTGCATGTGGACATAGAATATGAAGGGTACCTGAGGCTATGTTCCATTGGACATGTATGCAATCATAATAGTCTTGATTGGAGCCTAAGAATATGTTTGGTTGGTCAAATACATATAGTTATCAAACAAGATGGTCCCACTGAAGAGAAAAAAGAAAAAGATCTCATCCTATTGGAAACTTACCTGTGCAACTGTATCTGTAGCTAACTGTGATGTCACTTATTACCTGTATCCATATGTATAGAATGTCTAATTCTGCCTAATAATAATAATAATAATAATAATCACAGCAGATAAAGTGTGTGAGGTGGTATACCCACTATGACTACTTAGTGAACAGAAGACAGACAGGGTAACCAACAACCACTGTATCACTTATTACCTGTATCCATATGTATAGAATGTCTAATTCTGCCTAATAATAATAATAATAATAATAATCACAGCAGATAAAGTGTGTGAGGTGGTATACCCACTATGACTATAACCAACAACCACTGTAACACTCAACCAGGAAGAAGCACAATAGAGGTATAAGCACAGGGCAGGAATACAGGGAGGACTGCAGACAGGGGCGGATTGGTAATAGGCCTTACCGGAAAGTTTCCCAGTAGGCTGAAACACTTATGAGGCCGGTCGAAGGCCGTCCAGCAGGTTTTTTTTAATTCTTTTTTATTTAGTTATTTATTTTTTAAAACTTTCCTCCATGAAGAATTTTTTTTTTCTGCCACGGGTCCTTTTACGGGCGCGAGCACAGCAATCAGCTGATTTAAATGGCCGGGCCCGGGACTGACTCACTCTCACAGCTGGCCTGGCACTGACAGCAGCCTTTTGCAGTCCTTAATTGTTCCGCCCCCGGCGTCACTTCGGCTGGTGTGCTGTGCCTGTGCACGTGTAATTCTATTTCAGACGTGCACGCAGCGCTATTGTGTCCAGTGCCAGTGAGAATAGGGTGCGGTGCGGCGGAGGAATTAGAGGCATTGTCCGGTGACCGAGTGAGGACCGAGGACTGTGACCGTGAGGACATCATTAAGGTAAGGAATGATCTTGTGGTGTGCTTGAACTTGCTGCAATTAGTGGGTAGATTGTTGTATATATATTTCTGCTGAATTAGATTTAGGGTTATGAATCAGGGTTAGGGATAGGAATTACAGTTATAGTAGTCGAAATTCAGAACATCGGATCATCAAACCACCTCAATGAACAATGCATCCGAAAATTATTACAAAAATATGTAAGAAATATATATTGGGAGTGGATATGAATGTGCAAATATCACAAATATGTAAATATCCAAGAAAGAGGGTACATGGGTATGAGAAAATATACAATATACAGGTAAATGGGTATGAAAAAATATGCAGGTCCATTGGTATGAGAAGATATGCAACTATACAGGTATATGGGTATAAGAAAATATGTAACTATACAGGTATATGGGTATGAGAAAATATGTAACTATACAGGTAAATGGGTATGAGAAAATATGCAAATATACATGTAAATGGGTATGAGAAAATATACAACTATACAGGTCCATGGGTATGAGAAAATATGCAGTTATACAGGTCTTTGTCTATATGCAATTATATAGACTTTGTGTATAATTACATGTTGGATTAGCATTGCCTACCACCAATATGGGTATCAGTAATTGGTAATCCCGCCTACTTTGTGTTGGCCCTGCCTACAGTTGATTTGCCCCCGCCCCTGAGGCCACTTTAAGATTTTTTTTCCAGGGCCACTTTCATTTCCCAATCCACCCCTGACTACAGAAACACAGTAATGGTAGGAAATACAATCATAACTCAATTCAACAGAACACAGGTACACACTGAGACAGATGGTTCACATAAAGGGACTGCTGGTTGGTGATTGTCCAGCAGCTCCCAAACTCCGAATTTCATTGGCCTGTAATTTAGCCACCAGGATGTCAATAAAAGGCAGCAGGGGCGTTGCCCACTAACAGGCAGCGGTGCGGCGCACTAGTAATAGTGCATTACATCATCAACATGACAGAACTCCACTCCAGAGGGATGACTGCAAAGGACCGCAGCGAGTAACTTATATATCTTCACAATTAACGTGATAGCATGTAACAGATCTACAGTGGGCCGATGAACAGGAAAGGCTTGTTTTTAAGAAGTTCTCTCTGTGCATGGACCCGTTAATGTGCAGTCTAGTACAGCTCTCCAGCAGGTATCGGCGGTAGGAGACTGGTAGCAGTGACTCATCTGTCTCTTACCATTGATACCTGCAACTGGAGAACTGAGGCAAGAATCAGTGTGCCCCCCTCTTTCTAAGGGTCCTGGTCTCCAGTCCCGGGAGTCCCCCACTGATGGCTGCCATACTTACACTTACTGTATATGGAATTGTGAGGTAGAGGTATACAAGAAAAAAGCGACATGTATTGGGAGTTAAAGCAAAAAAGATCATACAAAATGCTTCACCTACTTATAGTAACACTACTAAGCATATTGGTCAAACCCCAAAAATGTAACTATAATCTTATGACAGACACTATAGGGAAGAAAGGGATAGCAAAGACTATCCATCTATTAGGGGCTGTTGGACATAGATGATTGAAATCAATACAGGATGCATTAAAGAAAAAATATCGCCTTAGCATCTGACCTTTTACTTAACAATAACCTTAAGAGTAACCTTTCAGCTAAAAAACAATATAAGGCATTGTGAAAATAGATGTTAGACAAGAACTATGGGAAATAAATGTTTTCTTTATTCACCATCACTAATCTATCGGATACAAAGGTAGTGTTTAATAGGGATAAATAAATTCTGGAAATTTGGTTAGCCTGGACCTTATTCATATAAAAGAACGTTTGCAGACGTTTGCGCAGTTTAATTTTTCTGCAGACTTCCATACATAGGCTGGATCCAGACTTAAAAAGGAGCTTGAAATTGAGAGAGGAAAATTACTCCTGGGCTAAACCATGCTGATTTCTTTGAAGTTATTTGTATTCTTTGCATGCAGGGATATATCTTTGAATGGTTTACTGCACACAGATACTGACCAGCTTTGCTATCACATTGTTATTTAGACTTGGGATAGAAAACATCACCTCTCAACTCTAATACTCTTTGCAACAGATGAACTATGACTCCCCTGCAATCAACATGGTTTTGCCCAGGAGTGACTTTAAGTTCTTATTTTAAGAAGATTCTTAAGTGTGAATCAGGTCCTTAATTTCAAGCTCCTTCTTAAGTCTGGATCCAGCCCATAGTCTATGTATACACATGCGCAGTATCATTTTTCTGCAGACTTCCATCCGCAAGCCAGCCCATTGGAGAGTAGCTGACTATAGGAGATATGCATGGGTAGGGGATACTTGCAAAGCTAATTGTACAATAGGGGCAAGGAAGGGTTTCCGTGTGCAATACTTAAAGTAGGGGTCCGGCATGTGGATTCACTATCTACACGTAGGAGAGCAGGGGGAGTGCGCTGTTGTTCTACATGCGGACTTGTGAATCACAAAATCTGTATGATAGCCTCCGCAGCAGAGACTACTGTACAGAAATCCATCTTAAATGTGAAAATATTAAGAAACAGTGATTTGGTATGTATATTCTTCGATTTCCATGGAACTTTTAGCAGTCCTTTTTGGTGCCATTGGAGTTGGAAGTTGGATGGCTATGAAAGTCGTTTATAAAAATAATGATTCTTTAGCAGAACTTTTCAAAAGGAATTTAACATAATTTATAGAAAGGAGTAATCCAAATTTCTCATTTCACACTTTAATACAGACAGAGACACTCCTCCAAAAAAATCCAAGGAACAAAATATAAGTGTTTGCTAAAATCTATTCTTGCAATTTACATTATAAATAACAATATTAGAATAATATGATCCAAGGCTATGAGCAACATACATCTCATATTTCTCAAAATATTTCCCAACTTAACCACTGTTCTTTGTGTCCCTCTTTATCCTTTGTTCCCCCTCCAATTCTTTAAGCATTCCCTGAATGTACCTCATATAATTCTTCATTTCTTTTATCCAATAAAACTTCTCTAATGCATTGTAACCTGTAAAAGCATCTATTCACAGTTCACACCATGTGTTTGTACTGTTTTATTACCTCAGACCAACTTTCTGTATATCTGGAAGTTCCTATGCACTTACCCTTTGTAAGAGTGTGGAATAATCTTTGTCTATTCTAAGCCATAGATTTTGATGAAAAAAAAAAGGTTTTAATTGTTGTTACATTCATAAAGTGTATAAATTAAGTTAAACCAGTTACAATCTATTGAGTATGTCTGAATGTATGTATGTATGTATGTATGTATGTATGTATGTATGTATGAATGTATGTATGTATGGGTGTTTGTTATATGAGATGTTTGTGTGTGTGTGTGTGTGTGTGTGTGTGTATGTCAGCTGGTATATGTAAAAAAGTGTCCTCTCCTGGAAATGCACTGTCCTTTTGTTGCTATGGGTGGTACCAACGATGATGTCACAGCCCAAGTGATGTCAGTATATCAATAGATTCATGTGACTGGCTTCCATTTTGTTTAGGATAATAGATGTTCCTTATATCTTATGTAGTTACACTTCTGAAAATGTATTTATATATATCAGTGGTTCCCAAACTTTCTCATTTCGAGGCATCTTAGGGTCTCCATATTTTTTTAAGGCACTCCTAAGACAAAATAATTACCAAGCAGTACCATTTTTACAGTATTTGAGTCAAAATAGCGTAATAACTATTTAGGTAAAGACAGAAATACTTATTAAAACAGACATCAAGGGGGGCGTGGCCTGAAGCTTAACGGGTGCAGTCGCATGTCTGCCTAGCTCCCGGGACCTGTTGAGGAAACCTCTTACCTTCGGCCTACATCTGTTTCTCCTCGACCCTGCCGTGGTGCCCGGTGCCCTCTGTCACTCTCCTGGGACTTGAGGTGCTGCTGACTTGTTCCGCACCTCTTCTCTGACCTCCCGGCGGGTTGTGGCCTGGTCCCGCGTGGGAGCGCGTGTGCCTCCGGACTTCTCCTCGGCTCCTCTGGCCTCCCTGCTTCTCCCCCCAGAGATTGGGCCACGTGGAGGGGACCTGCGGCGGGACGGAGAGTCCATCGGTGCTGCGGCCGGAACCTGGTTGTCTCCCGCTGCACGGGCGCCTGCACCAGTCTCGTGGGCGCCCGCCATTTTGCGCGCCCAGATCACTGACGGCCAGCTCCTGGGCTACCATCTGGAGGAAGGCCCCCATTCCCTTGGGGCCACGCTGCTGCAGCCCCTGCCTCCTTCACCTGCTGGGACCTTCACCTCTGCACCTGCTTCCTGCCAAGAGCCCCTGGTCCTTGGCTTGTCTACTGCTCTGGGCCCCCCTCCTTCTGTGCTGTCTCATTCCCCCTCCTAGAGGCTGCATTGCACGCTCCATATCAGGCCTCAGTACTACCAAAGACAGTAGCCCATACAACATCTGGCATACTCTGGGTGCATTGGAGCCCTAACACCCCTCCCTGCTACCTACCTGCTACTTACCTCCTTATCACGCAAGCCAGCTCCCTATAAATCCAGTTGATCAGTTTCTTCTATTTTGTAAACTTCAAATCCAGCTGCTGAAACTTTCTCTGCCGCTATAACTGCACACTTTATGATGTGAAAATGCCACCTTGCCACCCCAGACCACTTTTATATCATTGCAACCTGCTCTTCGCTAGTGAGCCATCTATCAGCTACAGTCTCCACCAACCTCCATTTCCAAAGCTCTGTGTTTCCTTACCTACGCTTGTCAAAATGCCTCCTAACAAGCAAAGACTTACCACTCTGGCCCCTCCGCTGAAATTCCGGCCGCGGAAAACAGGAACAGACACCTCAGTGCCTCCCCAGGGAAGCCCGGCTCCCTCCCCCTCCCCTCCCACACAAGGCCCCTCTACGCTCCCCACCGTGGACCTTGATCCAGAGTTTAGTCCTACATCGGATGCACCAGTCACTATACGCACCTTACACCAACTATTTACTACCCTCCGAGAAGATTTCTTTGCTGATTTCAAGGCATCCCTCTCCGATCTTCCCCGTGATGTCTCGGAACTGGGTACACGCACAGATCATCTAGAGACTAAAATGGAGGAAGTGGTGGCATCTCATAACTCCCTGATCACAGCTCAGGAAGGTATCCAGACTGAGGTGTAGCAGATCTGGGACAAAATTGCGGACATGGAAGATCGGTCGCGCCAGAACAATATCAAAATTAGAGTTGGAGTCCTACGTCCAAGCGCTGTTCCGCAAGTTGGTTCCAGGTATTGAAGACAGGGAGTTAGTCATCGATCGGATCCACCGTCTACCCAAACCGCGTGCTGCCCCTTCCTCTGCCTCGAGGGATACCTTACTCCGGGTACACTTTTTTACAGTCAAGGAACGTATCCTGCGGGCAGCCAGGCAACCGGAACATTCGGAACTCCTCAGTGGCCTTCAGCTGTTCCAGGACCTCTCGATGGCTACTGTGAATAAACGTCGCGCCTTTGGATCTATCACAGCAGCCCTTTGTGAACACTCTATTCCCTACCGCTGGGGGTTCCCAGTGAAACTCCTTATTCAGCATGACCGCCAAACCCATACGGTGTCTTCCCCGGAGGCTGGAATTAAGCTCCTTGAGGAGTGGCAGATCACGCTTCGTGATACCACTCCTAGACGAACTCCGCACCTGCCAACTGACTGGTCCCTGGTGCGCTGAAGATGACGGCTTCATCTATTTGTGAGATAACGCAATGCGCTCTTTTTTTTTTTCTTACTTTTGACCTGTCTGTCCCTGGCCACACTTTTAGCGGATACTGCTATGCCATATAGTTATAGCTTGTTGGTTATATTATTTACTGAAGGCATGTGATGCCCCCCACGGGCAGGGACACCTCGCAGACCTATGTATATTGTGTTGCTTTTGTTATGTTTCAAACTTAGGTTTAACCTATGTCTTTATCTTACGGTAATTCATGCTATTTACCTTTATAGTTGCTTCTAGTTACATACTGTTTACTGTTTTACACTGTGTTACTATGACTCTTTGTAGTCATGTTGCAGATTCTGTTATTGTACCGGTTTAATATGGTCTGGGGTGGGTCTCCCAGGCCTCCCCCCCTCTCTACATATGTCGCCGCACTCTTCCCTCTGCGACGACTACTTTGGCCCGATGTACTGGGCTTATTTGGTTTTGCTCCCCTACCTTTCCCTCCCCTTCGAGCCCCTTTCCACCTCCCCCCTGTGGAACATCTATAAGCTATAGTACACGGCTCACCCGCAAAATTAGTTGTTGCTAAAGCACCCTAAATTTTCCCTTGACCATGGATAGTTTTTTTCCATTAACGCCAAAGGCCTTAACTCTCCCAATAAGAGACGACTTGCTTTAGCATCTTTTCATAGACATAAAGCGAAGGTTGTTGCGATCCAAGAAACACACTTTCCTGCCCATGCCCCTCTTAAATTTAGTGACCTCCGTTACCCGACTTGTTACATGGCCAATGGTCCCTTTAAGAGGCATGGTGTGGCTATATTAATCCACAATGCATTAGATTTTAAGCTTCAGTGTAAGACGGTGGATAAAAATGGTAGACTTCTGATCCTGGTGGGACTCTTAAGAGGACAAACCTGTTACCCTCATCAGTGCTTATGCCCCAAATTCCCGACAGGTCCCCTTCTTTCGCAAACTCTGTCTTGCAATTTCTAAAATACGCAAGGGTCACCTTATTTTGATGGGGGACTTTAACCTCGCACCTAACCCTAAGTTGGACAAGACACCTCTCCCCCCTAGACTCTTAAATGCCCCCGCTAGTGATCCCTCCATGGCCTTTGGGAGAGTTATAGCGGAATTTGACCTATATGATGTCTGGCGTGTTTACCATCCATCTGCCAGGGAATATACCTTTTTCTCATGCCCCCACAATAGCTATTCCAGAATTCTCCTAAATAAATGGACCCTCCAACATACCAAATCCTCGGCTATCTTACCAATTACATGGTCGGACCATGCCCGTGTGGTTTGGATATGGGATGCTAACCCCACCAGGTTCCTGCCTAGACCATGGCGCCTCTAACCTCACCTATTAACCTCCCTGGAGGCCAAATTGGAGATTGAGCAGACCCTTGACCTGTACCTTCAAACCAACAAGGCTGAGGATACCTCTATCATCACCTTTTGGTGTGCCCTTAAAGCGGTCGTCCAGGGCACTTGTATCCAGGTGGGCGCAAGGCTGCGTAAGCGCTATTCCCAAACGTTGCTAGACTTGGAAGGACAAATCTCTCGCCTAGAGTTACTAAACCAGTCTCACCCATCTGTAGATACTAAAAGCCAGTTAACCAAGGTGCGGGCTGATCTTAACAAACACTTGCTGAAACAGATACACACCGCCTTAACTGCACTACAACAGAAGTATTATGTGGCTGGCAATAAGGCGGACAGGTTGCTGGACCGTAAATTACGGGGACAAACCGTACGCAATAGAATCAAATCCCTCAGTGATGGTTCTGGTCAGAGGCTCCTCAACCCTCAGGACATCGCCAACGCGTTTGCATCCTACTACTCTGATCTTTATAATCTACACAGAGATACCTCTATTCCACAACCTACCCCGGATTTGATTACAGCTTTTCTGGACTCCCTCCACCTTCCTTCCCTGACCCAAGCTATCCTGGAAGCCTTAAATCTTCCTTGGACACGCGCGGAGGACACTACAGCTATCAGATCACTCCTAAAACATAATATTATGTCAAAAATATAGTTATTTCAATTAAAGATCATATATAGCATGAACAGAGATTTTGTGACATTCCTAGAAATAAAAAGCAGTTGCCAACAACAACCAATCAGATTCTATCATTTTAGAATCTATAACATAAAAGAAGATGGATATGATCAACGCATCCCTCAGAATGGTTCGTCACGAAACTCATGGTACAAGAAGTTAAACGCCAAGACATTACATTGTGTAGAACGTAATGTTTCCTTGCGTACCTCTCTGAGTACATAAGTGCCTAACCAAGCCCATACCGTACAATTTAAATGCCTCCCACTGCCCACAATGCACGGCTTGCGTAGGAATGATATACACTATCATACAGAGTTACTAACAAATTATGTACGATCAGAGTTACGACGAGTAACATCAGCCACTCGCCTGGGCAGTGCATTTCCACAGCCAGATTTACGCATGCATAAAAATGGCTGTCGTTAAGTCTGGATCAAGTCACGGATCCTCTGTTGACTACATACAGATTTTTCTTAAGAACTAGGTATCTGAACGTGAGTAACCAAGAATAACAACACATAAGACTTACACCCTACGGAACACATTGTTATTTAGGGTATTGTTGTTTATATGAGTGTATTTTCAAGGGACAGTTAAAAGACTGTGAGAGACTATTATTCAAAGACTTTGGGACATTGGGGTAGATCCAGAACTACGTTTGCCGTACGTTTATTCGCGTAGCGTATTTTCGTGTGCGTACCTTCTATACACTCCCCTAGAACGTACGTATTTTGTTAAGATAAGCTTTCCAAACCCTACCTTAGCTTTTGCCAACGTAACCGCAGTGATACGCACACGTACGTATGGGCAACACGAATTTACGCAGCTAAGCACGCCCATACTGTACACTTTGAATACAAACCCCCGCCTACTTAACGTATTTCAGACGTATTTTGGACTCACATAAAATTGGCACGCCCACACGCCCATACGTTCACAATTACGCTACGTTACTGTGCGTATTTTCTATAGTTCGCATGCGCAGTACTTACCAAAAGGCGATTTTACGTCTCCGCCATGCATAAATTCGCTCACAAGCGTTGTTCTGGATCTGGCCCATTGTTCTCACTATCAGATGAGACTGCATCATATCAACCAAAGATAAACTCTATAAGAATTGCCGGGTCTGCTACTCATATGTGTGTATGATTTGATTGCTACTGATAGCATTGTGTGGAGGAATCCTGACGAAGAGTTAAGCTGGCCAAACACTAGAGCGATTATCAGCCCGATCACCCAATAATCAGGTGATCGGGCAAATAATAGCTGTAGTGTATGACCAAGATCAATTTTTCAAATGCCAAATAAACGACTAGAAATGCTCTGGTGCGATTATTTGGTCTTTGGAAATGTTTGATTTAAATCGGGAGCGAGCTCCCGATATTTAAAGGGAGCCAATCAACAAGCTAAATGGCTCCCTATTCTTCAAAGCTGTACTATGCTGTTCTGACAGCTTTGAAGGTATACTTTAAAGCTGTCAGATCAACATAGTACATAGATATACAGCAGCGGCTATTGCAAGGAGTAGTACAGACCGGGATCAGCCGAAAACGCACCGTGTGGAGCGCAACTTCAGCTGGTTCTTATCTGTAATACTGCCTGCAATAAATAACTGCTGCTGTATATCTATGTGCTATGCTGCTCTAATAGCTTTGATGGTATCAGCATGGTATCAGAGCAGCATAACTAGCACTGGCCCCCTCTTCTGCTAGGATTATTGGTCACAGCAGAGGAGGTATATGGTGCCGATAACGGGACATTTCCTTAGCAGGAAATCATCCTGTTTATCGGCGCAACCACTACTGGGACCGATAATCGTCCCAGTGTATGGCCAACTTTAAACCGGAGTGGAACATTTTACCCTGAATCAGATACTGAAGAGAACATCCATTGTTGACCTGTGAGTTTATATTGCCTCCATATCATGAACCATCTGTGTACACATCCTCGACACACCTGCTCTTTGTAGACCATGGTGCTTATGCTTTTTATTATGTTGCCATTTTTGTCTGTCTTTATCTCAGTCACTGAATGTACTCCATCCATATAACACAATCCTCTAATTTATTGTTCTACTTGGGATCTCTGCTACATAATATAGTATAACAATACTTCCCATACAGTAATCCCTTTCACTTCCCTTACCTGCATTACTCTACCTCCTTTACAACTCTCTATCTATATTGGTTCAGCTGTGCTCTTATCTCCACTAATTAACACAAATGAACTCTTTTCCTACCTTAAATGTTTATCTGTAATATTCTCAAATGCTCGAAACAATGTAACATCTATTAAGGTGCCCATACACTAGAGCGAGTATCGGCCCGATCGTGCAATTATCGGGTGATTGGGCAAATAATCACTGTAGTGGATGGTCAAGATAGATTTTTCAAACGCCAAATAAACGTATCAGAAACACTCTGGTATGACTATTTGGTTACTTGACATGTTTAATTTTTATTGGGAGCAAGCTCCTGATATTTTAAGGGAACCAATCAGCAAGCTGAATGGCTCCCTATTCCTGCAATAGACGCCGCTCCATATCTATGTACAAAGCTGCTCTGTCAGCTTTGAATTATACCTCCAAAGCTGTCAGAGCAGCATAGTACATAGGTATGCAGCAGCGGCTTCGGCTGATTCCTATCTGTATTACTCCCTGCAATAGCCGCTGCTGCAAACCTATGTACTATGCTGCTCTGACAGCTTTGGAGGTATAATTCAAAGCTGACAGAGCAGCTTTGTACATATGGAGCAGCATCATAGAGAGCCCCCCCTCCCCTTCTGCTAGGATTATTGGTCCCAGCAGAGGAGGTGTATGGTGCCAATAACGGGACATTTCCCTAGCGGGAAATCTTCCTGTTTCTCGGGCCACCCCCTGCTGACCGATAATTGTGTAAGTGTTTGGCCACCTTAAGAATCATCACCATCTTTGGATACAGCATGCAGTTAACTCAGAGAAGGTGAGCCAAAGTGTGTAACAAATCAGAAATGTGTCTGGCTTGGTTCCCTTTTCTGGTTCACCTTCTCTGAATTAACAATATGCTATCAAGGTGAGTCAAATTATAATGCAGGAAGCGTCAAGAAAGTCTGGTAGGAAGCTATACACTTGAGCAAGCTGAGTGAGCTAAGGTACCCCTTTAAATACTTGAAGTGACAAGTAACCAGTGATGTTAAACACTGCTGGCAATCATTGTCGCTGCAAAGGGAAGCTTCTTGTTCCGTATTAGTGCAGCTGCAAGTCAGAGAGCAGGGTCACTACAGAAAGATTTTGACCCTGCATTTGCAAAGAATCAGTAAGGCCCCTGACATGTATTATACTACTTTCACATCGCCACCCCTGCAAAAACCCGGGTTGTTGAAGCCATAGCTTGCCTGGGTTTTGGCTCAGTGTGAATAGGGTATATGACAAAAATGTATTAGCATTAAATTGTTTCATAACAGCCATGCACAATAAAATCACTCACCGGACCAGTGTCACACTTGTGAGTATAATCCGTAGGTGAGGATACACATGTATCTGCACCTACTTCTCTGGTCCCCTCCCCCGCCCCTGTTTTTAGGTACCGTATGGCACTTATGAGTGATATCTTATCTAACCGTGTAGTTTTCTTCTTAAGAAGGAATCTACGCACGGATCTTTCCTCTCCGCTAATCCCTCCCCCCTCCTACTTCTACCTAATCACTCTCTGAGGAGGCTTAAGGCCGCCTCTTTCTAACTAAACTACTAACTGGTAATTGCATTGCATAAATTATCTACTACACATGCATAGTAGGTCATTTCGTTAAACTCCACATCTAAGAAGTGAATTAGGTGTAAATATGTCCCAATGAGACTGTAACAGACTGTTTACAGACCCAACCGCTAATCCCTCCCCCCTCCTACTTCTACCTAATCACTCTCTGAGGAGGCTTAAGGCCGCCTCTTTCTAACTAAACTACTAACTGGTACGTAGATTGCATAAATTATCTACTACACATGCATAGTAGGTCATTTCGTTAAACTCCACATCTAAGAAGTGAATTAGGTGTAAATATGTCCCAATGAGACTGTAACAGACTGTTTAGCATGCAGACCCAACACATTTAATTAGAATATAAACAAAATGTATATTGAGATGTCTTTGGTCAAACTTGTTCTGTGGTCAGCAATAGCAACATTGATACAACAAAGCTAAAATATGGCACAGCACATCATTTAAACTACAGTCTGAATATGTTCTTTTTTTGCATATTAATTGAATCTTTTTACTGGAAATGCAAATGAAACACATTAGGGCTGACTTCAAGATTGGAACTAGATGATTTATATGTTGTACAGAACAGAAATGTTGCATGTGAATAGTCAGTTTTATCAGTTAATTTTAAATACTTAGAAATCTTTCTTTATGGTGCATATTTACATTATACAGTATGTTATGTAACTGTCAAAGAGACATTTTGTGCGTAACATTTTATTACATTAAAACATATAATAATAAGTTGAAAATATAATATATAAAATCTATTAAATGATGTTACAAAGCAGTTATTAGTTAGTTAGTTATATTATATACATTTAGACTCCTAAATGGCATTCATGTAAGAGCCCCTATAGTTTGTAGTTCATTGGTTGATGCAAAGGTGTCTATGTTTCATATTAAGACGAGGTCTAATGAGCTGTACATTGGTGTATGTTCCAGATCAAAAAAGTTCCCCCATGTTTAACACCTTTACTAATGCCCAGAAACTGATGAAATGTCCAAATTAGTGTCTATTCTATGTACCACCTGTCTGCCAATGTGAAATTAAAGATATAAATATACCAAATATATCATTTGAAATGTTCTAATTCTACAGGGTCAATAAGCGGAGAACCTTTCGGCTTGTGGAAACAGAAGCAGGTTTATTACACAAACATTACACTTAATGAGACCTTCTATTTACATGATCCCTGCTCCCCCAGGCCATATTTTGCATGTATAAGTGGTATTTGTAATCTAAGGCTAGATTGCAAATCGTGTATCATGGTAAATAACGTCCAAGCTATTTGCCATGAAGAGTTAAAATAACAAAATATTTTGAAGAAAGCATTTGATACCCTTTATAATCATAATTCTGTTCTGATCATATAATATCCTATTCAAATGTAATGTATTCTAGCAATGTCATTGTTCTTGGCTATGTATATTAAAGCTTTTAAGAAAGAGCACAGTAAAACATAGCAAAGATATCATGTCATTGCTTATAAATGGAAAATGATAAGATGCCATTTGCTGTATCTCTATTTTATAAATAATACTTCATACATTCTGAAGATTTAATCTGATTATTGTTCTTGCCATCTACATAGTTCTGATCAGAACCTTTGTCATATTAACATATAATAAACATTGTGTTTCATTGTGTGTTTGTGTATATATATATATATATATATATATTATATATATATATAATTTATTTTTATTCACTAT
>WWET01004547.1:24658-35824 GCA_011038615.1 Limnodynastes dumerilii | reverse complement strand
ATAAACTCATTGTAATATACAAAGGTTAACCTTATATTTTGCTTACTTTTGAACAGCAAGTAAATCTAATAGTTTGTGTGCATTAATATCTTCAGTTATTAATTGTAATGATGAAGTATAATTGAGCTACTAGTTTTTACATTTCATATGCTTCAACATCCAGCACTCTCTACTAAATGTTTAAACAATCATGGCATCAGATCGCTTCATTTGGAAATTAATATGTTCTTTATTAGCTTCTAAATGCTCTTTACTTCTTTTTCTCTCCCCTTAGTTGCACAATAAGGATTATTGAATGTGTATTGTCATCTAAGGTAAGCTTTCATATGGTCACGTCATATGAAGCTTATGTCTTTCCATGTCAGACATCTGCCTTGGTCATTCCATGATCTAACCATGGTGTGTTTCGTCGGCTAACTCTCTCCTTTTCACCAGAAAATAACACTTACTCATTTATATTCTTGCTTTCCATTGTTCATCTCAAAAATTGATGTTAAATTAATTTGCGTTTTATATTAAATATTAAATTATATTATATTACGTGGCCCTATAAGAACATGAATGTTAAATTATATTGCATGTTATATTAAATATTACATTATATGACATTATGTGACCCTATAATAGCATGAATGTTACATTATATTACATTATGTGACCCTATAATAGCATGAATGTTACATTATATTACATTATGTGACCCTATAATAGCATGCATCTCCACATTTTCTTTACTTTAAAAGTATTTCTAAGTTGCCTTTAGATAAACTACAATATTGTAAAAGTATATGCATGTGATTTGTGCAACATAGTACAATTATTTACATGTGATATGTACATTAACGTACAAATATATACATGTAATATGTACAATGTAGTACAATAATCTACATGTGATATTATGATGGTAGATTCATCTGCATGTATTATAAAGATGATACCTTAACCAAAGTGTGATATGATCGTAAATGAATCTGTATATGATTTATATATCACTTATATCATCTACATGTTCATGATGATAGATTCATTTACATGTGATATTGCAATTTAAAGTGAATTTGTCACCTCTACACATTGTGGGCATTCATTTTGTGTAAAGAAACCCTCAGACTGTGGTAAATCCCTCAGACTAATGTTGCTAGAGCCTAAAGCTGGGTAAACACTTGCACGATGGTGGGAAACTGTGCATCACATGAACACTGCCAAATCCTCAGGCAGATCTTCTGACTCCATAAACACAAATGTGATCAGTGATGATTCAAATATTCCCAGTTTATTAAAAAACAACTTGTAAAAAGAGAAGCATGGATCAATTTATAGGATAGTTTTTGCAATAATCATATATATGTATATTTCAATGAAGTCCACACACTGGTAAAGACACAAGTTCTCATAGATAATAGCTTAGTAGTAAGGAGTATGGTAGCTTTCATTGAGGTTTCCAAAAGGATATCTGAAGTTGTAGCAGATAGGAAGGATAGGCAGTCTTTAGATTTAATAAGAAAGATAAATTCTGGCAGTGATCTTACTCACTGATGGGCATGTGTTGTTAGAGACCCTGATGGTGGGAATAGGCTTGTGTGGCAGGCATCCAGCAGGTCACAATCCCTGGAAATCAGCCGCAGGTGAAATGAAGCACTAATAAGCAGGCACGGGTGAATAAACCAAAAACGTATTTATCACTGCAAACAAGAAAATACATATAAAAGGTGAATGTGAACTGGCAGCAGCAATAACAAGGACAAAACTGGGAACAATATAGAAATCAGAGGGAACACAGAGTACAAAGTGGGAGTAACTAAAAACACTGAATGCTGGAGCACAAAGGTAAACTGAATACAAAGATACAGATGTACACAAATACAAATATCAGTTAAGATGACAGAAAACACTAGAACACAGGAAATCCCAAAAGATAAAAAATATGGAAGTTCACAGGTGTGAGAACACAGGATGCAAATGTACATGTGCTCAGGGTACAGGAACAAGTAATAGAATCCAGGTAAAGTAACAGATACCAAGGTAAAGGATACAGATACCCGGAATACAATGATGTTATCAAATTCAATGAATTAGACTGTTAACTTCTAATCAACAGGCATAACTTTAATATGACAAAAATAACAGTAGAGGAGGAAAAAGGAATGTGAACCAGAAAGGGAAAGTAAATGAGAGGAGTAAAAGAGTGGAAGAAAAAGAAATCACAATATAATTGCATAGTATGTACCCAGCTTAATATATTATTCATTATGTATTAGTGCCTACTAAACAGACAGTCTGGTTTGTCATAAGGTTTTAGTCAATATGAATGTCTACAATGATTGTAAGTAACAGATTAGTTTTAAATGCTGCCCTTTATATTTACTGTCCTCACTATTTGTAATTTTACCTCTACCAACTTATACACTTATTATAGCAACAGAGCGAAAATTGGTGAAAGTCATGTTGCTATAACATGTGTTGGACACAATGGCTTTCATACACTTTTATTATTTAAATCCCAACACACACAAGTAAGTATTATTGCCAGTCACTATATCATATTTAGTCACCCGAATAAAATGGGCTATCCATTTGAACTGAACAATTAAGATATGTTACACAACTTGCTTTCAAGAGATGGAAAAGAAGCCGTCATTGTCATCATATGATGTATATGTAGTTTAAGATGAAGTAATTCATAATCAACCTATTTCTTTATTCCATTCTGTGTGTTATGACATTCTAGGAGATAATGACAATCTAGCAGGGAACTGTGCGCATTATTAAGAATCTTGTTAAACTTTTAATATTCTTATTTGCAGGTGGGCTTAAGTTTTTTCACCTTCTAATGCAAGGTGTGCCTTTGTCTGTCATCAATTCTTACATGAGAGAGCTGAATGGAAATAAGGAGAAGGCATGAGCAAGTCCAGAGTCACAGCTTTTTTGCCACATTAAGTCTGGATATCAGTGTTACAGTGTTTGACCCTGAAGCTGCATCTATACAATATAGCCATTTTCTGTCTGCTGTCTTTATGTGTTTGTAACAAATAAGATTACTGCATGGGTTGGTCTGGGAAGAGATGAATTTGCTTAAGGTTTCGCTTGGGGGCTTTTATACAATGTCACACAGTATGAATAGTTGACATCCTTATTCAAAGCAGCAAATACTTTACTTGTTTAAACTAAAAACCTGATTACAAATGAAATATTTTGGTTTATATATTATAGATAGTGATATTACAAGGATGTCACACCATATACTTTCTGCAACAGTTACATACAAATTAGATACATGATAAATGCTTACGTAGGTAATACTGTTGGTAAAAATCTGGAGAAAAAAAGTATTGTGTAAAGCTATCAATGTAAAATAAATAATATTTTCCACCATTTGATGATGTATTGTGTGACTGCTTAGTGCCTACAAGTCAGAATTATACCTAGTACTTATATTACATATTGTTATTAGTACTTTATCTGCTTATACTTGTACATCAGTTTTCATACATTAGCTGTAAAAACTACCAAGCTTTATACTAATATTAAATGAAATGAGATTTTTTAGCTTTTACGTGTGCAATTGCAAAAAAACAAAGTTTCCTGTTCCTAACTATCCAAAAACACTTTTGCCAGTTTGGATCCAGTCATTGGTGGTTAAATAGAAAAGGGACTATCAGGGCATATGGATACTCACAGCATAAATGTAGTGAGTTGAGACAATGGGGCAGATCCTAAACTACGTACGCGAGCGATTTTATGCTAGCTGCTGACGTAAAATCGCCCATTAGTATTTACTGTGAATGGCAGATGCTATGCCACATAACTCTGAACGTACACACCAGTCACGTATCAACAATGTAACTACGAACGAATGGGGCATGACAGCCATATGACACCCATAATTAGGCACTTAAGGACGTGAAGCCTTTACGTATGTCAGAAGTTACGCATTGAAAAGTTAAGGTAGGGTTTACGGCCAAAGTACGTACGAGTGAGGGGGAGTGCCTAGGGGAGTGCATAGAAAATACACTCGCATAATTACGATGAAACGTAACAAGCACTTAGGTCTGGATCTACCCCAATATTAGTAGTTACACCAGGGTGAAGACAAAACTGATTGCCTAAAGCAGTCCCGGTTTTATTTTTCAGCAATGAACTGACTTTACATTGTGCACACACACCCATAAGATACAAGGTGTAAAATTGCCATTACTAGATTAAGTATGACTAAGACCTGTGGACATGTCAGTGTCCATGCCTTGTGGACATGTACAGTGCAAATAAATGTCATAATTAGGCGTATTCTCCACTAGTAATTAACCACGTAGCATGAAATGTCCGCAGAAACAAGGTTTCTCTTAGATATCCGTGTGGGGATAAAATCCAGCTAGAAGTGAAATATTGTGCCTTTGTAAAATGACTTTTTGCTGCAAGGAAATCAAATCTAAAATGTATTGACAAATTTATACTTGGTAGCACTTTTAGTTTAACTTTATATTACAGAAATCATTCCACTTTGCACGCAAAGACATTTAATATTTTCCTTGTGTGCAGAAAAATGCATTCCTTAAAGAGTGTTTGATAGTGGGGCAGCAGCTTTGAGATCCCTCAAAGCAGTTACTGCACCCTTATTCTACTCAGATAAGGACAGAACAGGTGCCGCTAATGAGCATGAGTCTCATTTTGCACCATTGTGGTCCAGACTGAAATTTGCTATAGTCTGACAATGCCACGTTCCAAGTTTAATCATTGTGCCTGGATATACTCCTAAATATTATTGAGTCATTTCTAATAAAATATAACTGAATTATAACTTTTCAGTTTGTGTTTTTCATTACTAAACATTCAGGAATACACTGCAATCTCCAGTTAAGCATGCACTGTATATATATGGAATGTAAGTTAGTCCATCCCCTTCTCCTTCTTCAGTACACAGCAATTCACCACTTTTCAAATATTTATTTGTGCTTTCTTACAGTTCTACACTCACACATTTTATGTTGATTAAAAATGATGGACCGGATCCAGACCCCCGCGTGCTTTCCGTGCGTGCGGGGGTCTGAAATTACGGGAGACAGAGGGGAGTGCACACCTCCTGTCACTCCCCTCTGTCGTGTGGGCTTTATGGCAGCTTACGCTGCCATAAGCCTGCCTTAAATGCGACGGGCGGATGCAGCTTATGCTGCCATAAGCCTGCCATAAATGCGACGGCCGGATCACCAGTCCGTACGACCGCTGATCCGCTATAGTGACACTTACCATGCTTCCCCCCGCCCGCTTTAGCAAAGTTCCGTCCGATTGTTTAAACGCTAGGATTACTATGGTAATCCTAGCATAACATCTGGAGGGCGCATGCGTACGTAAATCACCTGACGATCTTAAATCTGGATCCGGTCCGATATCACAAAAGAGGAAGAAATAAAAAGACCTCAAAATCATAAGCAAATTATTACAAAATTAATTTACCGAATATAAATATGACATACACAGTATGCTTCCATACTGTATATCTCTATAATAATATGCCCCCAGAATGCTACAATTTGCCTTAAAATAAAGCCCCTTATTTCTCCTTTAATATCCCCTATAATGAGGAGTGTGAGCACATTTGAGATGGGGGGCAGGATATATTTTGGTTTTGGTGCCCCTTCCCCAATGCTGTTTGATATCTGTCAAGATATACAAATATAGCTCTATTTAGACCCATGTCTTCCACCTGTCAGAACCCACTAACTGTGAACTTGATGAAGGATTAACACTGTCTTCAACTGAAGACTAAAGACTTACAGTAAGATTAATCAGGTTAATCAAATGTGGCAAGCTACCCTCTCTGTCATTACATATATATATATATATAGAGAGAGAGAGAGAGAGAGAGAGAGAGAGAGAGAGACCACTGAAGCACTCAGTCAATTAATGTTTATGGTAAAGAGTGAATCTCTTAACTAGTTTCTTTCAAACACTAGACTATCTTGATAGCCGCCGCCTCCGAATGTCCACAGGTGGGAAGGTTCTTTAAGCCTCTCCAAACATCTATCAAAACAAGAGGGAAGGACAGGGGCGCAAGTAACATACCAAGTTTAAAAGCAAAGACAGCATGTAAAACACAACTGAGTGCACATGGGATAACGCTGCATGGAAACAATACCAACGTCTTTCGCTCTATTTGGAGTTACTGCTTGCTGTGCGTCACCCTGGAAACTCCGATGGCTGTGGGAAGTGTAGTTAATTTGGTCCCTACGAGACGAGGCTGAAGTTTCATCCAATCAGGACTTCGTCAGGGGGATGCACGGCAAGCAGGAGCTCCAAATAGAACGGAAGACGTTGATATTTCCATTCAGCGTTATCCCGTGGTGCACTCAGTTGTGTTTTACATGCTTTTAAACTTGATACGTTGCTTGATTTTTGAGCAGTTATATGAATAAAATGGAATGCACTATGAAGCGCTCCTGTCCTTCCCTCTTGTTTCAATATATATATATATATATATATATATAAAAAATATGGACAGCATGTACTTCACTAGTAAACAGATCCAATTCAAGTACATATGTGCAAATAACATTGATTCCGATAATAGCATACTTAGGCATAGTCCATGAATTGGGCTATTTCATAAATTAATGAAGTATTGAAGTGGAGATCACAAAGATGCATAAACAGTGTACTCAGTGCTCCTTTAGGGTATCAGTCCCTTTGGTTCCAACAGCTGTTCCAGCTTTCCCCTTCATCATGGGGAACACATGCAAAATAATAATCACTTTGACACTATAGTACTGAAACTATGAAGTATATAAAACAATGATAACCTGGCAGCTGAACTGTAACTCCTTCAACAACTGCTGCTCAAACTCTAGATGATAATCGTGCTTAATTTTCTTTTTTTTTGCACACTGATCTGGGGACTCTTCTCTTCCCTTGTTTTACCTTTGTGAGAAAATAATAATGATGGGCCTGATTCAGACTTAAGAAAGTGCTTAAAATAAGAGAGGAAAGTCACTCCTGGGCTAAACCATGTTGATTTCAGGGGAAGTCAAGGTAATTGTATTCTTTGCATGCAGGGATATATTTTTGAATTGCTTACTGCACACAGATACTGACCAGCTTTACTATTACACTGTTATTTAGACTTGGGATAGGAAACATCACCTCTCAAATCACCTCTCAACTCTAATACTGTTTGCAACAGATGAAATATGACTCCCCTGCAATCAACATGGTTTAGCCCAGGAGTGACTTTCCTCTCTTATTTTAAGCACCTTCTTAAGTCTGAATCAGGCCCAATATCATCAAGAAATGTATTTTCAGAGACTAGTGTTAGTGTTAGCAGGTGATAATCCTAGAACAAAGGCAGTTTGCAGGTCATACATTCAGTCAAATATGTATTTTGTTCGTAACAGCTTTGCATGCCACACCCAACAGGTCTGGAATGCTTGCTGTGGGTAAGGAGATGTTGTGGGTTGTTGGGCAATGGCAGCAAATTTTGAAAATGTGTTTGAAATAGTTTTTCTAGGTCAAGATTTTTAATATTGTTATCACTGCCAGTTCAGGAAGAGGATAAATAGAACGTTATGGTTGCCAACTTTTGCAATTAAATATCAAAACACTGCACCAAAGGGGTGTGTCTTTGGAATAGCTCCAATCATAGGTGTGTGTAGCCCTGTTTAAAAGCCCATTTCTCAATAAAAATTGCAGCATCATATTTTATTGCTCAATTATCAGTGTAAAAGTACTTTCAATATATGTGTGAGCATAAGCGGCATAAGGGGGAGGGACAAGGGGGCAACGCCTCTCCCCCAAAATATCAAATGGGCATCAGGGCAGCAGGGAACACACTGCACGTCTATATGAAAGTCATACAGATTTATTAGTAAGCTGTCAGCTAGAGATGGTTAAATTCTTGGCTGTCATATTCCTTTCAAGTCTGTATAACATTTCATTATACAGATTTAAAGTGCCCATGCGCCTCCTCCTTCTCCTCCCTCCCAGTCTTCACTGAAGTGTGATGTAGATACGTGGTAAATATATAAAGTGTGCACATGGGGAGGAAGTAACCAAAAAAAAGTTCTGACGCCCTTGGTTGTAAGCATTATGAATAAGAGATCTGCTGACTTTGGACTGTATTTACACTTAAGAGAGAGCGTTAGGTAACTCTTCTGTCCAGCCCCTGAAAGCATCCCGTTTTTAGCTGCCTAATGGCACTTAAGAGTGCCATAGGCCTACCTTATCTTACCGTGCAAAATGTCCTTCTTAAGAAGGAAAATACGCACGGAGAATGGCTCCCCCCATCCTCCCTGGCTTATCTACATCCCTCCCCCAACTTCTTCCTAAATCCTAATCGAGGCTGCCTTGGCACACCTCCTTTTGACTACCCTACTACGTGTGGTCTTTAAAGACCGCACATAGTCAATCTACGTATCTAAGTGGTATGTAGATTGTGTAAATAAGTTACTACGCATGTGTAATAGGTCATAATAGGTCATTTCTTAAATCCCCGCACTTAAGAAGACAAAGCTTCTTAAGTGAGAATCCGACTCTTTATCGTTATAGAAAATTAAAAGCAGGTTACATTGCAGTTGATTAATGAGGCCAAATTGTATTTTTCATTTTCTTGATTATTGAAGTCATGTTGTGGCTAACTGTGAGTCTACATAGGCCTCACTGCAGGGAAATAGGACACAATTTCTCAAATCTGTCAACATACAGCAAGGACTTCTTGAACTGAGTCAGCATCAGGGAGTTTGCCAAACACTTCAAGAACTCTCAGGAAGATCACACACACTTCAGGGAATCTCCTTGATATTCAAGAAGAGTTGGCAACTGTGGAAAATGTGTTGTCTGAAATATCTTGCTCAGTGATTAAGGCAAAATATGGTTAACATTTATGTATTTCCAAGATTACTTTATCTTTGGTTTCAGAGATTGCACTACTGTTCTTTGAAACAATTTCTCCAAAAATGTAGTCACCTGTGGAGGTTAAGTCATCAAAGATATCTTCAATTCTCGTCTATTCTCTGATTAACATAGGTACAATGTACAACATTTCACTGAATTTAAGTTTCTCCAGCAAGAAGAACTGTCAATCAGTTATGGAGTTAAGCCAGGATATTGCGAGGCACCAAACATAGGATGGGTGATTAGGAATACCACTCATCAGGGACACTCAAAGTATTGGGGCCAGATTTAAAAAGCTGTGGGAAAAGAAAAGTGGAGATGTTACCCATAGCAGCCAATCAGATTCTAGCTCTCACTTTCCTATTACATATTAGTAAAATGTCGGCTAGAATCTGATTGGTTTCTATTGGCAACATCTCCACTTTTCCTTTACCACAGCTTAGTAAATCTGGCCTTCTGTGTTCACTAGAGCCTCTAGTGGTCAGGACAGACTTCGCTGACATGACTTTTGGTGGTGGTCACTGATATGAAGGAGTGACAAGAACATCATGCACGGACAGGATGACAAGCAGACATACCAAAACATAGACAAGAGGAGATATAGGAAACGGCAAGGAAAATGTCAATAAAGTCTAGGGAACAGGTACAGAACTACACAGACAAGTATCACCCTGGGTTTAGAACAATACATAGGATAAGCACAGAACCAAGCCCAGAAAAGATGAAGTACTATTAAAAGTCACCCACAAGCCATAAACATGCAAGACTGGGTACCGGTATACTGTATGTACTAGCAAAACAGGTTAGGCAAGGCTAGGTACAGACAGATTACAGTTGTAGAACAGGTACAGGTTGAAAATTTAGGATCGAATTAAGGTATAGGCAAACTCCAGGTATAGAGCAGGCACAGGATCAGGTACAGACAGAGGCATGTTCCAGGTAAAGTGTACTGTTATGTGGCTGCTTCCAGGGTATGAAGTCTAACTGATGCCTGATCTTCACTAGGGCCCTTGGTGGGGATACAGACAGAAGTGTTTATTATAATACAAATATACATAACACATGTAATATGCGATAGTAAGCCAGGTTTAAAACGAAAACCAACAGCATACACAAACAGGAAATACAACAAGATGTTTGGAACCACTAAACAGAAGTAACAGAGGCCATAGTGCCAAGAATACAAATGGCAGCAGGATAACACAGTACAAAGGCAGTGGCAACAGAGTAAACTAAATGCAAAAATAGAAACAAATATAACAGTGATGCGCTAGTGACTAAATAAAAAAAATGCCAAATCAGAAAAATACACAGGTTTATTAATAATAAGTCATATTAAAATAGAATAAGATGCAAAAATACAATGGCAGGAGTCTTGACAAACACTGGGCACAAAACTGAAGTAAACTAAATACATGGGAAACTGGAATACAGAGATACATACTGGAGCAGACTAGAAGTAAAAACAATATACAGGTCAAGGAGGGACTGGTACAAACACAAGCATGAAGTCAGCAGGAGATAGCAAACCATAGAGCAGGCAAGGCAACCAACAGCACCTGCAACCTATCCCTAAGACTCCCTTCCCCACAGCCAAGGCCATTTCTAGGGGTGGGCGAGCTGTGCTATTGAAAGGGTCACCCCCTAGATCAGTGATGGCTAACCTGTGACACTCCAGGTGTTGTAAAAACTACGAGTTCCAGCATGCCTTGACTGCAAAAGCATAGCGGATACCTGACAAAGCATGACGGGAAGTGTAGTTTCATAACACCTGGAGTGTCACAGGATAGCCATCACTGCCCTAGATGACTTAAAGGGGGTACCCAGTAGGACAGTCCCCCTTTAGCTCCCGCAGCCTTCACCCGGGCATAACAGCTGCGGCCGGCATTCACATGAATAGTATTGGGTATACAGGGCTCCTATGGGGTAGCGTTATTCATTACAATAGATTTGGTCCTACAAGGCTCCTGTAGGAGCCCTGTATACCCTGTACTATTCATGCAAGCACTGGCTGCGCAGAGGAAGGAGCAAGAGAGAGAAGGTAAGTAAGTTTATTAATAGGTTTTTTATTTAAAAAAAGCACAGAAGGAAGCTAATACATTTCAGGGGGCACAAAAGGAGGCTAATATATTTAAGGGGTCACAAAAGGAGACTGGTCCATATGTGGGCACAAAGGGAGGCTGAATATATTTAAGGGAGCACAAAAGGAGGCCAATTCATTTAAAGTGGCACATCAGAAGGCTGATCCATGTAAGGGGGCACAAATGGAGGCTAAATAAATATATA